>VYZS01047272.1:0-12258 GCA_013400695.1 Neodrepanis coruscans
GGCGGCGGCCCGAGCGGGTAAGGGCGGCCCCGGGGCCGCGGTGCTGGGGGGCTGCGCTGCTGTGCCGCGGGTCCCGAGAGCCTCGGGGGCTCGGCTGAAGGGAGGCCGGGCCGCCCCGTCCAGTCGGGGCCGAGGGGCGGCTCGGGCGCTGCCCCCCGGTCACGGCCGGGGTGGGGGAGAGAGGAGTGGGTGCAGCTTCCCGCCCTGGGAACGGCTCGGGGTCGGGGCAGGATAGGGGCTGTCCATCGTGCTGCAGCATCCCGCAGCCTTGTGAAGGCTCTACAGGCCGGGAATTCGGTGAAATAAGGCCCGTTTTCCCTGCCGGAGGGCTGGGAAGTCTTGGGAGACAGCGCCTCTTCTGAGGGTGCAGTTCCTTGCTTCCTGCCAAACGAGTAATAGGCAATTCTGGAACGTTTTCCTGGGTCCTGAAAGCCTGGTAGGAAAATATCGTTCCCGAAGTATTGTACCAAGGAGTATGGAATCGTAATGACTTGTTAAAGCCATACATCATGGAATGGTTTGTGTTGGAAGGGGGCCCTTCCAACATCATCTTGTTCCACCCTGGGCAGGGACAACTTCTACGAGACCAGGTTGCTCAGAGCCCCATCCTGGCCTCGGACACTTCCAGGGATTGGGGAACTGTATATGTACACGTAGTTTGTGCTGTATACAAAATAGCCGAGCTGAGGCAAGCAAAGTATCCCAGCTTGTTACAAGGAGGAGAAGAACAGACCCCTTTGAAATGTGCTTCTCTGAATGTTAATAAGGTAATATTACAGAGGATAAAGGATTTCCCCCCCAGACAGCAGGGATAATGCTAGGATCCAAAGATCCTTTGAAACCTCTGGGAAACCCTCCCATTGTCTGGCATCATGGATAAGTGGTTACAGCAAGACTGACTGCAGGGATACCTGGATCAATAGAGAAGCAGGTGGATGATGAAACTATAGAAATACAGTTTCTTGGCAAATGTGTGTGTGTGTTGAGTAGCAGTGAGATCAGGCTGTACCCGAATGCTTGACAGCTGTGAGAACCACGTGTGAAGCCACGTTCTGGGTGCCCCATTTGGAGTGGGACACCTCATGTGCAGGAATAAACAGATCACTCTTGTAATTCTGTGCTGTGGGTCCAAGCCTCTCTCACGGGTTGTCAGGGGCTGGTTGTGAATTTTGTGACAAACCCTCAGATGAATGGGCAGATGCAAAATTTCTGTCTTGAGCTGAACTGACCAAGTGTTTGCAGAAGTGGCTGTTTAAGTGAGAAATATGTGGCACCTTCTTCTGAACATGCAGAGACACAAGTGTGACTGTTTTTGGTCTTGCTGGCTCTCTGCAGAGCTCGTGGGGTAGCTGTGGATTTGAAAAACAATGGAAATGTAATAAATATCAGAGGTGCTTGTTAGAAAAGTGTGTTCTCTGTCTGACAAAAGGATACACAAGAAATGTTTGTCTCTGTCCAGAGCATAATTAAACCCTAAAAGCCTGTAAACTGTAAGAATATTGATGTGTGTGGCATGTTGGGGTAAGAACGGGATTTGGGACGTGTTGCTGAAAAAGGCAGCATTATTTACTGAGCACATAGTAAGAGAAGAGCAAGCTCTGTGTGATGTTTGTACTTAAAATACACAGCAGAGCCTTAACGTGTGAAAATGATTGTTATTGGGTGTTGCTGTGAGTACCCAGTGATTCAGGCTCCCTGTAGACGGCAAATATTTGCCTTTTAACTTCACATAGTAACAGTTTTTGCATGGAACATTTGAATTGTGTGTCCCATTAATTAAATGGTGTGCTAGCCTGTTTACAATTAGATCCTGCCCAGTGCCACCAGTGCAGTGGGGTAGCTGTAGGAAGGGGTTCTCAGTTTAGGTAGAATGCCTGCATGTAGGTAGTTGTCAAGCTGCTCAGAACTTGAAATCTCTGAAGAATTTAAAAATTTAGGCTTTTTTGAAATTTGGGGGGTTGGGGATCACATCTTTAAATTTAGCTACTAAATTGTTTGGGTTTTTTCCCTCTGCTTACTGACTTTGCCAGAATTTAGCCAGAGTTCTATATTGGGACAGGGTCTGGAATGCATCTTTCAGTGGCTGGATCAGTTACTCTGAGGTGTTTGGACTGAAATAATTTGCTTCAGTTTTACATGGAAAAGAAAGTTAACCTGTATTTCCAAATTATCTTCATGAGTTGTAAAACAAATCTGTTTATCTTGCATTGCTTTTTCAGTATATAAACTTTGTGGTGCCTTTTTTCTTTTTTTCTCCTATTTATTCTAAGGCTTGGTCGTTAACTGGTCAGGTCAAGGATTGCAAAAACTGGGTCCAACCTTACCCTGTGATGCTGATACTCAGACTCTGATTCTGGACAAAAACCAGATAATTAAATTGGAACACTTGGAGAAATGCAGGAATCTGATGCAGGTCAGTATGACTTGACTTGAAATTGCCATGAAATAACGACAGTGGGTTGTTAGCATCTCCTTCTGTAAGGCCACGTTATGTAACTGCAGTCAGCTGGCAGTTATTGTCTTCACAGGAAAATGAATGGTGGCTAAAATAGAAAGCTTTGTTTTCAGTCTGTAGTTGGTTGTGGAGGAGGCTGTTTTGCAAATCACCAAGGTAACAAAAAATGAACTAAATAAATCCTAATGGGGGCATCATAAGAACACTTAGCAAAGTCACTGATAACCCAAATTTTGATTCTTCTTAACTTTTGAATACTTGGGCTCTGTAACCTTAAAAATAACTTTGTGTTATCACTGAAAGTGCCTCCAAATAAACTCAAAGGTGTCCAATATCTTCTCTGCAGAGGAGCTGAACTGAGATGGGAAGGGTTTGTTGCTACAACAAACCTGCACCAGACTGCCAGCCTAGTGATCATGCTGTTGGAGTGTACTTTTTAAAGAGTTTGTGATTGCCAGTCCTGTTAGCACAGGACCTTTTTGATAATCGTGTGGAACATATTTTGTCCTCTGCCATAGTGATAGTAAGTTGGATTTTACACCAGGAAAGGGACAACAACTTGCACAGTGAATTGGCAGTCCTCATTTTAAAATCTCATTTTCATATGACACAATTCCTCATTCTTTCTCTTTCTTTAGCTGTTGCTGGGAGAATTTCCTCTTAAGTTTGCAGAGTGTTTTGTGAAGACCACGTTCTTTGATCAGTGATTTATTTCCCGTCTCTTGCGGATTTTTTGTCTGTGTTATTTACTTGAAAATGAAATGCATAGATTGAAGGAGTTCCTGTTGGAGTAGGTTTTTAACTGCTAAAAATAAAAGCCTATTCTGTCTGTGTAGTGAAAACTCTCCCTTTTGTTTGGGTGTCCATCTGCAGCTCTCGGTGGCCAACAATCGTTTGGTGCGAATGATGGGTGTGGCAAAACTCACCAAACTCCGGGTGCTCAACCTCCCTCATAACAGTATTGGGTACGTGGAAGGGCTGAAGGATTTGGTGCACCTGGAATGGCTGAACTTGGCGGGAAATAACCTTAAGGTAAAGTATTTAGTCTTCTGCATTTTCCAGAATCTCGTGGTGTGGAAATTTGGAACATGTAAATAGTCCTGAAAGTGTGGAGAAAAATTAGCATTTTAAAATGAAACTGCTAAAACATGGTTTTCATTTTTAGTTATTTATCCAGTGGGCTTTTTAGCTTTCACAATAATATATAATTATTGATACCTGGTTTTATTTAGTGACTAAAAGAGAGTTACTGTGAGTAATTGACTTCTTTGTTTTTGCAGGTCATTGAACAAATCAATTCCTGTCTGTCTCTTCAGCACCTTGATTTGTCAGACAATAACATAGCTCAGCTGGGTGATCTCTCCAAGCTTACATCACTGAAGGTAGATTTTATTTTATCTTGTTTTGTTATATTCTTTACATGAAGAAATTTGCTTTGAAAATCAATGCCTTTAAAAACATTCATTATTCAAACTAGCTCTTAAAGCATTTTAATTAATTACTGTAATACCTAGAGAGAAGCATGAAAGAATTCTTTTCCTTGTTTTCAAGTTACAGGAACCAAGACAGTGATTTTTCTATTAACATTTTAATGATTTTGATTAAGATAGGGTAGTGAGATCTTGTTCATAGCTCTTTGTTCTCTTATCTCCAGTCATGAATTACAACAAAGCAAACTGTTAACTCTTTTAGCATGAACACTGTAGAGAAAAAATACTTTGCAATACATTTTTCAGTAACTGTGACCAGAAAGCCTTAATTGGAGTTCTTTTGCATGCTTTTGAAGGAAATGCCTGAACAAGAGATATGGGGGTTTTGATTAAACATACATTTCATCATTGTATTTTTATTTTATAGACTCTGTTGCTACATGGAAATATTATAACTTCACTTCGCACTGCCCCTGTTTGCCTGCCTCAGAGTTTGACTGTTTTTTCTTTGGCAGAAAATGAAATCAGAGACTTAAATGAGGTAAGATGTAGAAGATACATCACTTTGTCTCTAGGTAGGCTGAATGTTGAACAATTTTTTTGAGGTTGTAGCTGAAAATGGGTTCTCTCCTTTGAAACAACCCATGTTGAAAGAAGTAACTTTTTTATGCCATAACTATACTTGCAGTAGCTGCACCAGCTAGGTGATACCTTTTAGAAGTTTAACTAGAAAGAAACTTTGCTTTTTTTTTTTTACATTTTTATATTATTCAGGGCTATCAGAAGTATAATTTTAGGACTAAATCCATAGATTTTCCTGATTGTCTGAAAGTTGAAAGCTGAGCTAACTGCTGTGGAGAACTTCTGCAGCTGCTGTGTTTAGAACACAGATTTGAGTTGTACTTGTTGTAATTGACCTATTTCTCAAATACTGTGTTAGAGAAAGAAATAATCTGCCTGACCTTTGTCTTTATTGTTATATTTGTTTGTTTTTAGTATAAGTAGCAGCTAAAGCTCTTGGTTGGGATTTCAGGTTTTAAGAAAAATCCTGTTTCAGTAATACATTTCTCTTCAATACAGGACAGGGTTTCTCCTGCTTTAAGGGTTTTTTTTGGTCAAAATCCAACACCTATTATAGTAAACTGGAACCATAGAAATGCTGTACCTTTCTGTACATAAAGCCACATTCCCAGATTTAAAGAGAAGCAAATACTTTCCCAGGGTTAATAGTACTTACAGAAGAATTAGTGGGGAAAGGGCAGTAGTTGATAGAAGGTCCTTTGAAGACGTTTGTGTTCAAAAAGCAAATGTGATTTTTGATGAGACATTTGGCTGCATCTAGGAGAAATGTGGTACATCCTGTAAGCATTTAGTGGGTTCAGTTAACAAATGTATTTTGTTTTCTCAAGGTTTCTTTCCTGAGTTCTCTTCGCCAGTTGGAACAGCTGTCAATTATGAACAATCCTTGTGTGATGGCTACACCTTCTGTCCCTGGCTTTGACTACAGGCCGTATATTGTCAGCTGGTGTCTGAACCTTAAAGTTCTTGATGGATATGTGATTTCTCAGAAGGAAAGGTGACATAATAGTGTTAAATATCTAAAATTATTAAATTAAATTGTGCAAGGATTAAATTGCATTCTTGCATAACGAAAGAAATGGGAAAGTGCTAATGATCTGAAATTTGCTAATGTTGCTAATATCTGTATGAGATACAGGCCCATTAACATTGTTGCTTTTGCTAAGTTATTATGCAAAATGACATTGTGTTCATTTATGTATGAGTTTTGTTATTCAGCTCTGAGTAGCAACACTCACTTCTACAAAGCAAAACTGCAGTAGCAATTTGTCAGTGAGCTGTTCCCCTTTCCAAGCTTACAGCCTCTTTGTAGAATGTGACAATCTGCAGATTCTACAGGTGTAACTTGAGGGAAACTCAAACGTGCCCTTTTATAAAGGACCTTATTTGTGTGTGTGTTTCTACATTTGCCGTTTTTTGGTATCAATTAGTTAAATAGCATTTTGCTCAAATCACTTGTTACTGTATCAGTGGTCATTACTGTGATATATGTATGACAAAGTTCTTCACATCAGAAGAGTCCAAGCATGAATGTGTTTATAGTGGATAACATTTTAGTTCTGTACATGAACACAGTCCAGAACATTCATGTCCTTTTTTTTAACCATTACTAAAATAAAAAGTTGTCTTTCTGGTCAAAAGTAAACCAACTCTATTTCTGTTTCACCATAACATGTTATGACTTTCCTAAAAAGTTGTCAGTTGGAATTCTGGACTTCTTTATTTTTTGTGACTAATGAGGTTTTTCTGTGTTAGCAATATTATTATATGCAGGTGATTTATATTAAATATCCTCAGACTGAAGTGCATTTAATTTCAAAACAGTTATTGAATACTTTCAGCAAGATTTGCTCTCTGTGCCTGTTCTGCACATTTGTGTGAATTTTTCTGTTTCTGTGAAAGCTTTGCTGATAAATTCATTGGCACAAATGTGTTTTCAGTGCTCCAAGATTACACACAGACAAAGCAGAGACTGCACAGTTTTGGACAGGTTTTTGTTTGCTCATCAATGCTTATGTGAGGGAATACTTTATTCATTGTCCTGGTAATGAAATTCCCAGTTCCTCTGGCACTGCACATGTTCCAAGTTCTGATTAGATTTGTGGATTGACTCTTAGGGACCCACTAGAAGAACAGCAGTGAAAGGAGAGTTGGTGGTTTTATGCCATTCATTAATGGTGACCATTTTCTACCTTTCCTAACAGTTTGAAAGCAGAATGGCTCTACAGTCAAGGCAAAGGAAGATCTTATCGCCCTGGGCAGCATGTTCAGCTGGTTCAGTACCTGGCTACTGTTTGTCCTCTCATATCTGCATATGGACTCCAGACTGAAGAGGATGCCAAACTGGAAAAAATACTGAGCAAGCAAAGGTGAGAACTTCTTGTTTCTTTACTAGGAAATGTAATTGAGAACATAATTATATGTCTTACTGTGTGTTAGATACTGTGGTTAGGAAGTTGAGCAACAAAAGTCTTGTGGTAAGCAGAAGGGTATCTCATCAAAAGGGCTGGAAACTTGGGAGCATCTGGAAGGAGTAACTGTCAGTATAAATTGGTCTCCAGGAGGAAATAGTAGAAATGTTGTGGCCATTTTGGAGGAGAAAGTGCAATAAAAGCATATTGACCTTGGAACCTCCATCTAGGTACTCCAACATTAACATGATGTTTCTGGGGACAATTCAGGAAGTTGGCTTGCTAAATATAACTCTTTAAAAATTTTAAAAAAACCTCAACAAAACCTTAGCAGAAAAAGCAGTCCTCCAGAATCCCCACCTATAAATATAAATATATATATATATGTATATGCACACAGTTACACGATTTGTAGGGCAGTTTGACTTTGACCTCTACCTCATGATCTAATTTAGCTGGGCTGAAACATGCTGTGTGTCTTCTGGGTTTGTAAAGGATGATTTTATGTTTGTGGCAATATTTCTTCATTTGTACTAGATTTTGTCCCTTTAGTAACAGGGATGCCTATTCCTTGGTTCAGTCACTGTCAAATGTAAGACACTCCCTCCATTCCTCAAACTCCTCCACACATACAGGCATAATGTGTTCTACCTTAGACACTTAATGTACCTGCATGCCTTCCTTGTGTGTAGAAATACTTAATGGCTTTCAATCTATAGTCAGAATTGCATGTTGGGTTTTTTCTCTTCTTTTGTTTTTTTGGATACATTTTCTTCTACATACGAAGAAAAAGGGGCAGGAGAAAGGGGAGCAGGAACAGACTGTGCAATCCCCTACTTTGTGAGTAGTCCTGTTAATGTCTTGTAGGTATAGGGATCTGCATAACTAGATTTTTGCTTAGAATGTTTTGATCACTTGCTTCCTTTGAAGTAGTTGATATTTTGTAGATACTTTCTGTACTGAAAAGATTTAAAATACACAATTTGTTGGAATTTTGTGCTTAGGCTCCACCAGAGGCAGTTGATGCATCAAAACCAAAATGAGGGACCACCTACATCTTCTGCTTCCAGCAAAACAGTGCCAGTTGCTCGTGAACTCAGCAGTCCAGCTCAGCCACCACAGATGGTTCTTGAAAGTGGTAAGAAGCTAATCTACACCTGTGATCTAAACCTGGAAATAAATATTTTCTTTTGAACATAGGTGACTTATGTGGAGAGAATTTCAGAACAGGCCCTGTTATTATTTTATTCTATTGATTTTTGGCAACTTTTCAACTGAAGTTATACTTTGTTTTCTAAAAATCTGTTCAGTGCTTATTCATGTCCTGAAATGTGAGTAGGTTTGTTAGGTGAAAAACACAAACCACTAAACTAAGGAATTATTACTTTGATTGTTCCATTTTATGGAAGTGGGAGTTCTCTAAGAGAATGTAGTTAGTGCGATTTACTGTATCCAGTACTTCCCAAGTTTGTGGATATTACTGTGGTAAGGAGTTATTTCCCTTATGTAGAAATAATGATCATCTTTACTAGCATTTAAATCATCTTACACACTAACAAAACCAGATTGTGAATCCCAATGAATAAATGAAGATATGTCATTGAAATAGTAGTGTAACACTTGAATATGGCTTTCTGCCTATCTAGAACCTGTCGTCCAGAAGAATTCTTGGGTTGGACCAAGTGCAAACAACGATCATTCCTATGCAGTAAAGAACACTTTTCCTCTTGAAAGAAGCTTTCAGAAGGATCTATATATTGAGGATATACAGACAGATGAAGACAAACTAAACAACAGCCTTTTATCCTCAGAGTCTACTTTCATGCCAGTTGCTTCAGGATTGTCCCCAGTGTCTCCTGCTTCGGACCTGAAGCTACATGGTTTGGGCCTAGAAGATGATGATGATACAGTGATTGAATGTGTCAGAGATGTTCATAGCAGAGAAACAACTAATAAGCAAGAAGCTCCCTGTGTTACGAGAGAGCACTTAAACAGAGCAGCAGGAAGTGTGGAAAAGCAAGAGGATATCAAAGTGCTGCTTTGTCCTGACCCAGTAGTAACTGGCCTGGCTGCTCATACCTGCAACTGCTCAGCATCCTCTGAAGACCATATTCTGCACCCCAGGACCTCATTAGATGCTAAATCAGGAGTGAAAACTCTCTGTCCTGACCAAATGACAGGAGACAGGTCTGGTCCATTGGCTGGTGTCGATCAAGATGCAGCTGAGCTGCAAAGGATGACTAAAGCAGCTACCAAGCTTCAGGCTTGCTGGAGAGGATTTTACACGAGGAACTACCATCCCCGAGCCAAGGAAGTGCGGAATGAAATCCGACTGAACAGAATGCAGGAGCACATCATTTGCTTAACTGATGAAATAGAAAAGTAAGTTGAGGTTATGCTGTGTATTTTCAAATTTGTAATGAGTATTACCATCGTTCCAGAGTATTTCAGAACTGGTGTAAATGGGTCGTGGTAGAACCTACCATCAGAAACATAACTGTGATTACATTTAGAGAGTCACTTCCTGTAAGGTAAGCACAGTTATGCACATACTCTTAAGTGGCTTCTATGAGTGAGTTGGGTTAGAATACATTTTTCTATTCTATTCCTCTCTTAGCAGGACTTGCATTTTTTACTGGATAACCAAAACAGAAATTGCTGAGTGTTTTTTTTTTTGACTTATCTCTCAGCAATTACAGAGTCTATAAATGAAGTGTCCATATTGAGTCGTTTCTCTGTTGCTGGTGAAAAAAGATTTCCCTCTGCCTTGTGTGGTACAATTTTTAAATGTGGCTCTGTGTTTGGTTGTTTTTATTTTTTGATCCTGTGAATCCACATTTGGGTAAGATCGTTATCAAAGTTCCTCATTTTGTAAAATAGAAATTCTGGACTTAATCGTTCTGGATCAGCCTGGGACTGTCAGTCTGACAACCGCTTTTTCTTTGCTATCACAAGTGACAAAAGTTCTGGGAATTGGGTGCACAGTGAACCTCTAGAAAGTCCCAGTGCTTACACATCTTACTACATCCAGGTGTCAGCTGGGGAGAGTATAATTTGAAATGAAGAAGCACTGTTTTGGAAAGGAACAGTGATAGTTGTGCAAGAAAATATAAGAGCTCAAATTCATTTCACAAAAAGAGACTTAAATTATTGGCAAGCTAACAAATGTGCTTCAGTAAAAGGAAGCAGAATCTAAATGTAACTAAAAAAGAAAGTTGAAGTCAGCAGCTGGGTATTGCTGGCAAGCCAGACTGCAGTAATTTCTTAATGTTAGGCTCTGTTGTATCTTTCAAGAGTGCTGTTATACAAATAGACATTTTTATGTATTCTTGTTGCTCTTGTTACCCAAAAGTTGCTTATTTAAGCTGCATAAATGTTGGATGTGTGTTCTTGCAGACTAAGAAAAGAAAGAGAGGAAGATAAGATGCAGAGGCTTGTACAGGAGGAAGCTGTCAGATTTCTTTGGAACCAGGTAAATAGTTTGTCCTCTTGTTTTCCTGCTTATGTATGAGGCATTTTGAAAGGCATTATTTCATACTGTAGCTCCTGAAGAAGATTGTCCACATGATGCATTTTTTCCAATGATGACTTGGGTGGCCTAACAGAATATAATTGCTGTGTTGTTTGCTATATTCTTACTCTGTGGGAGAGTAACCTTCAGAAAGGATAGTGCATGAACACTGGTTTTGTTACTAAAGGCTAAATTGTGACCTGGTGTGAGAAGGAAGACACCATGCAAGGGAAGCTATATAAATACAGCTGAACTGTGAAGAATGTGACTGCTAAATACCCAGGGCAAAGGAAATGGTGTCAAGCTGTGTCACTTATGAACAACTCATTTCTGAAGTAAGAAAGTTCAGCTATTCATCCAAAAATAAGGCTGCTTTCTTAAGCGTGGATTATTTCCCTGTGTTTTCTGGTTTTAAGCACAGATTCCTTTTCAGGTAATTGAACTTGTGTGCTCTGTCAGTGTTGGGCTTCTAGGTTTAAAAGCCATGATTTAATAGTGGAAAGAACAAAATTTTCCTAAAGGTATAGTGAGCCTTTTGTACTGGAGCTTGGTTGCTGAATGCAAGAAATACTCTAGAAAACAAAATACTTTTAGTTTCACTTCATAATGAATTTGTCTCTGTACTTTACAGGTTAAATCCCTTCAACAATGGCAGCTTTCTGTGATGCAAAATTTAGATTCTGCTGGGATCCCTTCAACCAGTACTTTATGTTCATCCAAACCACCTATCCAGTCATCCACACTTGAGCAAGAAACCCCACCAGATGTTAGTTCTGCTTTGTTAGTTCCAGCTAGTGATGATCTTCAGGAAAAGTCTTTGCTGCAATTCCCAGATTCTGGTTTTCATTCCTCTGCAGCTGATCAGACTCACACCAGTGACTTGTGTAGCTCTGAAAAGAGTTTAGCTGAAGAAACAGAGAGCTCTCTTTCAATGGCAACTGTCAAACAGTGTGACAATTCTGTTTCAGGTTATTCCTCAGATGTAGAGGATGGCCATGGGGAATGTGGGCAAAGCAAAGAGAGCTCTGGTAATGAGCAGGACAGCGGACTTATACAACAGTATTTGAAATCTGTTCAACAGCTGGAAGAGGCTGATGAAGAGACAGATTGCAATGAGGAAATGGAGGGCAACTGTACACAAATTGCTGTGTCAGCAGAAAGCCAAGATTCTTCATCTGACACTCTTTCTCTAGATCTCCCTCAAGATACATCTTCCCCTATTCAAGGTGAAGTCAGTCAGACACCAGAAAGCTACAAACTGAATTCAGAAATAATAGAAGGAAAGCAAACAGACTGTGATTCTTCATTTCAGATGCTGCATGTTGGGATAGCTGTATGAAAGGCTCAGTTCCACAGAGTACTAGGGATTCCATTTCACTTTCCTTTCTCTTCTTTTTTTCATTTATATAAAAGTTATTTTTCATGTCTGCTATTTCAGATTTTGACACGTCACCAATTTATGTTGTACTTAATACTTTATTGATGTTGCTGAGGATTGACACTAATGCTGCTAACCTGAAATCAGCAAAGTTCTCAGTGACAATCATTATGCACTTTATTTTCAAACATAAAACTGGTATCCTAATAACTGGCTTCCATTAAATTAATTCTGAAGTTTTGGGGTATGAGTGGTAGTGGTAGTGTTTGCTTGTAAATTCACTTCGATGAATGTGTTAGTAAGTATTTGATTTTTTTTTCCTATGAAGAGGAATTCTTATCTTGGAAAGAGAAGGAAACAATATGGGAAGAAATGGAGTCAGTATAGGCAGTGTATCCTGTCATAGGCAGGATACAGCCTGGTGAGAAAGATGAAAGAAGTTGCTTTTCTGACTTTAACAAGAGTCAGTGTCTAAAAGATGCATTCCAGAAAAC
>VYZS01047272.1:12745-105298 GCA_013400695.1 Neodrepanis coruscans
TGCTAACCTGAAATCAGCAAAGTTCTCAGTGACAATCATTATGCACTTTATTTTCAAACATAAAACTGGTATCCTAATAACTGGCTTCCATTAAATTAATTCTGAAGTTTTGGGGTATGAGTGGTAGTGGTAGTGTTTGCTTGTAAATTCACTTCGATGAATGTGTTAGTAAGTATTTGATTTTTTTTTCCTATGAAGAGGAATTCTTATCTTGGAAAGAGAAGGAAACAATATGGGAAGAAATGGAGTCAGTACAGGCAGTGTATCCTGTCATAGGCAGGATACATCCTGGTGAGAAAGATGAAAGAAGTTGCTTTTCTGACTTTAACAAGAGTCAGTGCTAAAAGATGCATTCCAGAAAACCAGTGTCCAAGTCAGTGATAAGTTGAAGCTGCTGGCTAGGAATTAGGTCATTTGCATATGCACTGAAACAAGGACTTGCAGGATTGAGACCTCGGAGAACTTCAAACAAGCCTTGATCTTAGTTTGCCCTGGGGTTTAATTTCCCTGCTTTCTCAGGTAAGACTCAAAGTGGAACCAGCAGCAGCCAAGAATAAATAAGAATTTCAAGAGGGCATGTGATTTGGGAACATCATTTGCAAGCCTGCATTGCTGGGTTACAGCAGCAGACTTGGTGGCACAAGTTTTTCTCCACAAAGATATGTCACTGTGGGATTTGGATTTGCATGGCTTTCAAGACATTTGATGGATCACAACTACTTCTATCTACAGGTATAAATATTAAAAGCAAATGCCTTGATTTAAAACTATTCCTTGATATCTCTGTTGGGTTTTTGGTTGTTTTTTCCCCCTACTGTGTGTCCAGGATTTGACACTCTAACTAGATGTGGATAAAAAGATGTATTTCTTCCCTGTTAGCAGGTATACTAAGATACCTAGGCTGTGCTTTCCACTTAAGCACTGGGCAAGCAGCAGGGTTTGTATCTTGCCTACCCATTGCTGTGTTGGGTTTTTTAATGGAAAAGGACCAGGTATCTTAGTATGTCAAAAGTGGCAAGAGAAATCTGGTTTTGCCATGTTATTTGTTATGGACACTAGTGAAATAAAAGTTGATGTTGTGACTTACAGGGGTCAGTTCAGTTTGCTAATACTGCAGTTTTTAGTGTTTACTGGGAGGCCAGTGTTTCAGTAGTTTTCTAATGTTTACTTCTTAGTTACAAAGACACATGCTTATTGTAATTCTCTGAATCCACAGGTTAACTCTGGTGCTATGGTGTCATTAAAATCAACTAGTGCTGTTTTAAAGTGACTCTTACGGCCACATTTCCATGTAAAATAATTCAGTCTTTGTAAAAGCTCTGGTGGCTTGTCTAATTCAGGTTCTGAGCTGAAATTTACCACTACTCAGGAGTTTGGTATGAGACCAGGATCTGCTTGAGGCCTCAAAATAGCCTTTATGAACAACACAAATGGTGTATTGGACTTGAACCAGCCACCTGCTCACTGGTGAAGTTCACTGTGGAAGAATAAAGCTTGCTTTGTGTACAGAGTAGCCATCATCTCTTTCCTTACCCCCAGAAAAGTAAGTTCTAGGGCACCATCTTTTCAAAAGAGCTGTCATTGCATTCAGGCTGACATTTGACTGTGCCTTGCATACATGGGAAATTTAATAAAAAGCCAGCCCAAACCATTGAAGTCGTAGGTTCTCAATGTAGTGTCTTTCTAACTGAATCTAGTTACAGCACATTTGTAGCATAACCATATTCATAATTAGAGCACAATCGTGCTTGGGTATTGAAAGTGATATCACAATGTATTTGTGTATCACAGTATCTAATTAGCTGTGCAAAGAAGTGTGTAGTTCATGTGGTCATACCCTTGTCCTCTGAAGGTGCTGAACTTGGGTTTAAATCTGCCCTGCTTGAGGATCTAGAGTTCATAGGACTTGGCTCTTTGACTGTCAATACATTACCTTAAAAAAAAAATCTCATGTAAAGGGATTTTCTTTGGGTTTTGAGAATTACTTCAATCTGTGAAAGAGTCCAACAACTCTTTGGGAGACCTGGGAGAAACTAGAGCACTGCATGGATAAAAACCTTTCACTTACTGAAGATTGAAGGGAGCATAGATATTTTGCTATTTTCCATTGTCACTTTTGCTGCAGAGTTAGAAAGAAGAGGAGAAACAACTTGAATTTTGGAGGTGTCAAAGGAGGAAAACTTGGTGAAAGTTAATTTTTCATGGAAGCCCTAGATGTTTCTTCACATTCCCTTTGTTATTAGGACCTGCAGACACAAACACAAGGCAACATTTTAACTAATGCCTAGGTCAGCTCTTGTCCTTATTAACTTGTACCCTGTACATCCAAAAGTGGGTTTATGCAGGTACAGTAAAGCATATGAACAGCTTTTTCTTACTTTTTTGGGGAAACTGTGAAATATGAAAACATTTCTTTCTGATGTTCTGAAAAGTATCTTGCATGTGTAGAAGACAAGTTGCCTAAATATAGCGAAATCAAAGAATGAAGTGAAGTTTTGGTTTAATTTTTACAGGGTTAAATGTAATTAGTTTGTATATAGAGAAAATATTTTCATCCTGACCATTAAAATGTATACATGGAAATACATAATTAGGAGGGATACAGTGGAAAAATAAGGAATAAAATTGTATGTATTCTTAAAAATGGCTTCTTCCAGTCCTGTTTTGAGCTCTCAAAGAATCATGATATGGAATTATGAGAGTTAACATAGCTTAACATTTACTCATCTTTGTTTAGATAAGTTTTCTTAATCTGGGTATGTAATATTCTTTTACCTGGCTAGGGATGCACAGCTCCCTTTGGAGATGATGGAAATTTCCTAAAGGAATTGGAAGGCCTAAAATATGAAAATCCATGTCTGAAAATTTCCTGTGCTAATACTGTACTCTTTCAACATTTTTCTTTTGCAAGGCTTCGTATTCAACAGAAGAATGTACTTTGTAGATTAAAAGCTTGTCCCTTGTGTTTTGTCCGGGTCTGATCCTCCAGTGTTAATGGGAGAGGTAACTAATGGTACCAGGCAATGTTGTCACTCTGCTGTGAGTACAGTTCAAATGCTTCTTTAATTTGCTTAAGAAAAATCAGCTAAATATAGCTCAGACAGTTTAAACTGCTCCACACAAGTAGTTTTGCCCCGAATGAGATAGTTGGCCTGTGCAAGTCTATTTTCAGCTAGTTTGTGGCAGAATTTTTTTTGGTTTTGTTTTTCTGAAGGTGAGGACAAATGGTTTTATACCATAAAACAAAAAGGCATTAAGACTGCAAATTTTATTTTGCTGATTCTAAACCACAATTGTCCTTCAGCAAATAAGTGAGAAAGTTCTTGTTAAACTGAACTGCAGAAGCCTAACAGTTGTTGATAGTTAAGTTTCTTAAGCAACTTAGATTCTATTTGCATGCAGCAGTTTAAATAAAGCACTTAGCAGCCATTCTCTGTATATAAAAAGTAGTTTTTTTCTGAATAATGTTTGTATTTGAGCTTGCAAATTGTTCCTGTTTTTTATGAATTTGTGTATATTGTCTGAAGAATTCAATCCTAATTTCTACTTGTACCAGGTAATTTGATGAACAAAAATGGAATATACCTTCCTTTGAGACTACCTGGGTAATTTTTACTGGACTTGATATTCTATTGCATCTCAAATAGATACAGTTTTTCCTGAGAGGATAGAATTGTAGCATTGAGTGGAGACTAATGGAATGACAATAAAATGTCAAAATTGGTCAGTGCTCCTAATAGTGGAAAAGGCACCTTTTTTTTTTCTCTTCTTGTATTAGCTTTCCCTCTCTCCTTGAGGACTGTGCCACCTGTGTAAGTATGCATCAAATATTCATGGAATCTTTCAAAATGTCATTTTTCCATAGTTACACCTTTTTTCCCCCGGCTTGGTTTTCTGAGAAACACTTGATTTCTATATGCCTACCAAAAACTTGAGGCTTTCTGTCTATTTTTAAATGTTTTCTTTATGTCAATAGTGGAAAAAGCACAGGGTCCTTTTCTTGCAGAAACATAGAACAGTATTTATCAGGAAAGGTGCTTTATCTCTTGGAAAGTGCCATGCCTAATTTTATTCTATAAGAGCTCTCAGTATGAATCTTCTTTTCTGGCTTTGTTATGTTTATAAAGATATGGGCCAAATTCACTTGCAGCATAATTCTACTGAACTAAATTTTGTTGAGACTTTGACAGTAGTATTCTACCTCTGAACTAGAATTTGAGAAAAAAGAAAAACTGGGCATTGATTTGTCTTTCTACTTCTCTCTGTTTTCTGTGAAGAATGGTGGGTGGTTAAATTGGTACCGTTCATATATTTTCTATACGTGTTTACATTTCTGGATTTATTGTTTCTTAAGTATTTCGTTTGTATCTCTAAGTTTTGAATTTTAAATAAATTATTTGTACATTTATTGAAAATTTTGAGGTGTACTTGATCTTGATTCTCATGGCTAATAGTCATCACCTTATGACTGGAGGGCTCTTTTGGAGCTGGGAAGTTTAGGAAATAGCATTTGGTGACAAGGTAAGCAGTGGCATTCCTTACTTGGTACAGCTGAGGCATTTGGTGTCCACTGTTTCAGTGCTGGGGATGGTAAGAGTGTGGTAGGTACATGAAATGTGTTCCCAATGACACTGAATTGGTCTTCATGATTTACAGTCCTTTGCTTCTACTGCTGCCCCTCTCATTTGTGTTCTTGATTCACTGCTGTGTTTAAATTATAAGATGTGGCAGTATTCTGTACAGTTTTTTAGAAAGAGAATTAAGACCAAGGGTTTATCAAGAGAAACACAGTTGCAAAGTGTGTTTTTACCTCTCCTACTCTTGGTTTGGGCAGAACCTGCTCTGTTCTTAAGCAAACGAAGATTTAATTAAACATCTTCCAGGCTTTAGCAAACAGTCTGGAAGCTCAGACTTAGATGAAATTCATGTTTTACTGCAACAGTCCTCCCAAAGGTTAAAAAAAATAAATGCTGAAACCAAAAAAGCTAACTTTGTTTTGCTTAACTCATTTTCACACGTGGACCTTAGTGCGCATTTTTTTTACCCATTACTATGTGTTTCTACTTCATTAAAACAAGGGAAATAGCTGAGATTTCTAAGTGAGACTCTTCTTGCTCTTCAGTGAAGGTATTTACTGTGAGGGTGGTGAGACACTGGAACAGGTTGCCCAGGGAAGTTGTGGATGCCTTGTCCCTGGAGGTGTTCAAGGGCAGGTTGGATGGGGCATTGAGTAATCTGGTCTAGTGTCCTGCCGTGGGCAGGAGTGTCCCTTTAATGTCCCTTCCACCTCAATCCATTCTAGGATTGTATTTAAAAGACAGAAATGGGCATAGCTAAAGTAACTTCAGGTCTGAAAAGAGAAGAGCAATGCCATTTTCTCTTAAAGACAAGACCTTAAAGCTGTACTACTAAGTTTGTCATAGGGTGCAAAGGAAAGATAATGTAGGTATCCCTCTAAAACGTCAGGAGTGGAAGGATTTAGGAAAATTTTTTTCTGAAGGTGAGAACTGTTAAGAACATCTATTTAACAGTGTTACAAACACCGGGCCCTGTGATAAAGATACATCTCTGCTTCTGGAGGCTTTTATCTTCCTGCTGCCCGAGGCCTTCTGAAAAGCCTGCAATCTTATCTTATTCCCACAGTAGGGAGCCCACCCCTGTGGAATGAGGGAGGAACAAAACACAAATGCATTCCTGGGAAAGATGGCTCTTTCCCCGGTGGGAAAATTGCCCTAAGCGAACATGCCTTAAAAATAAGTCTTTTGAATTCATCTACCCCTACACAGAGATAGTAACCATAACCCTTCAGGAGCTCAGGTTGAAGGTCCCTCTTGCCCTGTTTTTGATTCATATTTGAAATAAGATCAGACGTTAAAATCTTCAGTTAGATTTAGAAAATAAAAATTTTGTTGTCCCAATTTTGTCCAAATGGAAATAGTTCCTTTTTATTTTATGTGCTGAAATCCTTTTATGTGCTAGAAGATGAATCCCCTCCCAGCTTTTCATGCACTCCCAGACCACTTGCTGATGGGATGGTGTGGGAAGCAAAAAAGCCCTCGGCTTTATGTAAGCACTGCTCAGCAGTAGCTAAAACATCTTTATTGAGAGGAAAAAACAATCAATACCAAGCGGTTTTTTTAAATACTCTCTTCTTAAAGCGCCTTGTTTATACAGCCAGATGGCTTTCAATTCTTGACTTACAGTCTATTGTACTAGTAAAAGCTGGTGCCTGTTGAGATTTTGCTTTCTATCTCTATCAGGTAATCACCATTAAGATGCAGAAAGGAGAAGAAAAATAGAAGTAAGATCACCTACTCAAAATAGCTATAGCCGATGGGGGTGGGGCAGAAGACAAGACTAGGCAATTAATATTTATAATGGTTAAAGTATTGTATTCACGGAAATATTTCAGCTACTCTGTCTCTATTCCAGGCTTTAAGCAAANGGAGCCGCGGTCGGCAGGCCTGGGGCGGGCGGGAGGTCGCAGGGGTGGCGGGTGCCCCGCTCGGATGCCCCGTCCCGCTGCCCGCGCCGCTCGGGCTCCATCGCGGTGGCGGCCGGAGATGCTTCCTGCTGGTCCGGGAGCTGCCTTTTGCTGATGCTCCCTGGGGAACACAGGGGCCGCCTGGTGCCGCAACCCGGGGGATGCGAGCGGCCGGCGGCGCCGTGCGAAGTGCCTCGGATGCAGCGGTGCGGTTCGCATTGCCGGCAGCGGTGCTTCCCGCCCGCCTCCCCCTCCCCGTGGCCGTGGGTGCGTGTCCGGTCCCCGCGGGGCGGTGGGAGCAGCCGTGATTCCCAGGGCGGGAGCTGCGGCACTGGCCCTGGAATGTCGGCGGGCGGTAGGGGACTGGCAGCCCCCGCTCTCCCGGGAGCGAGGCGGACGAAATTAGGAGAAAAGGGCAGCGAATTCGATTTTCCGAGCCTGCAGCCACGCGAGGATCAAGCCTGGAGACCTTGTATCTCGGTGCCAGGGTTTGGGCATCGCCAGATGCGGCTCCTCTGCCTTTGCGATTTACACGGCAGCGTTTGGAGCGGTTGCACTAATAATTCCAGTGCTGTTGTAATGCTGCTGGCTTAGATAGGGACAGAGAGCTGACAATGACTGACAACTTGGGAAAACCCCCAAAACTATAATCCCGTATCAGACCATGAGAAAATTACAACACTCTTCTTAAAAATGTCATTGAATCCGGTTTTGGCTTTAACCTTGGGCAAAAGAGGACTTGTAATAACACGGGACAAAGCTGAGAGAAGTAATACTTAAATACCAGAAAATTCAAACATGGGATTAAAGTTTTAAAAAATGAAATACTTAAAAAACAATCCTTAGATTATTGTATGGAGAAAAAAAAAGGATAATATTACAGGTAAAGGGTTAGGGTCACTGCCATATTATTTTGTATCGCTGCAACCAAACTACCAATGCACGAATTTTATTCAAAAGTAGTTGTATGTGTATAGATATATTTATTTTTTCAATGTATTGTTTCCAAGGTTAGCTGGCCTTTTGAGTGGATGGCTTCCTAGAACATTCCAGGAGTAGGGTAAGGACCTAAGGCTTTTTNAACCACATATTCCTTAGTAAAAATTAGTAAAAATAAGATTAAGCCCTTAGCCTGTAATGCAAACAGCTGCTAGCAGATGAATGTTTGGGATAGAGCCGTTCCCAAACTTGTGCAGCGCATACAAGCGATGGCAAAGCCATTGCAGATGTCCTGTTATTAGACTGTAAGTACCACCCGGCTCTGGTGCAGGATGCTGAACTCAGCGCTGACAGACTGCATCTCTTCACGCCTCCTGAAGACCTGCCTTCCCTGCAGCGGGGTTTGCCCAGTTGAGCTGTGCTGTGCCTGTGTCCCCGCTCAGCCCGTGCAGGACAGCCTCTCCCCCTCCACAACCCCCTCGCTGGCCCAGGCGCCGCCCCTCCACCTCCCGCTCCATCCGCCTTCAGGCTCTGCAGCGTTTGACCTCGGGCAGACCCTTTTCTCCTGCCCGGGGCTGTTCCGGGGGTTGTTTGATTTCATTTATTTATTTATTTAAATGCGTGGCGCTTTTTGTTTGCTTATTTCCCCTTCTCATTATCCAGCGCCCTTCTCAGCAAAGACACAGCTGTCCCGAAACGAGCGCGTACGGCGTTAGGGGGCTTTTTCCTGCCCTCAGGGGGCGGCGGCGGCGGCGGCGGCGGCCGGGACAGACCCGCTCTCGGNTTAAAAATGTCATTGAATCCGGTTTTGGCTTTAACCTTGGGCAAAAGAGGACTTGTAATAACACGGGACAAAGCTGAGAGAAGTAATACTTAAATACCAGAAAATTCAAACATGGGATTAAAGTTTTAAAAAATGAAATACTTAAAAAACAATCCTTAGATTATTGTATGGAGAAAAAAAAAGGATAATATTACAGGTAAAGGGTTAGGGTCACTGCCATATTATTTTGTATCGCTGCAACCAAACTACCAATGCACGAATTTTATTCAAAAGTAGTTGTATGTGTATAGATATATTTATTTTTTCAATGTATTGTTTCCAAGGTTAGCTGGCCTTTTGAGTGGATGGCTTCCTAGAACATTCCAGGAGTAGGGTAAGGACCTAAGGCTTTTTTGTGTACTTACTTTTTTGTGTACTTATTTTTTTGTGTACTACCTTCCATGATACAGAAAATGAATGAGATCAGTGGTTCAGAGATGATGAAACTGGCAGAATGTTAAGGCCTGTAGCATAAAAAAAGCTCTAAATCTGTACATTTGAATGTTTTAGACTGTGTGACATTTACAGAAATATGGAAAATTTTGAAGAAAAAATAGATGGGAATAGCCTTTGTGGCCTCTTTAGGCATCTAAAAGGGCATTCTATTAATTTGCAGTGTCCTGTGTGTTTTGGTGATTTGAAGAGAATTCTTAGTAACACAATTGAAAATTCTCTTTTTCTGTGATGTATTTATTTCTGTTTCTCAAATGAACATATATAGCCTTAGATTAGTATTTTCACGTGTTTAGGTGTATTTATTATCAGTTATTGTTTAAAACCTGAGTTTCTGTTTTATGCAAATTTAATACTTTATATTAATGCAGAACTGCTCCAATAAAGCTGTGTTTTTGTGGCACTTTGATACTTTGCTTTAATGCTTTAATAAATGTCTTGCTCTTTCAGTGCTTGTTCATGGTCAGAAATACAATCTCTGTAATTCTCAGCAAAGCATTTGAAGTTATAATCCCTATAATCCTTGGAAAGCAATTTGATGTGTGGTCTATTTTGAGGCTGTCCTGGTTATACCAGTAATATATTTCAGTTTTCTAACCTATGTGCATTTGTTGAATAATTTAATTAGTTAATTTAGATATTTGATACATCTTTATGTTTAATTTAAATTTGCACAGCATTCTTCATATGAGTCTTAAGAAATAGTACAAATTCTCAGTTATACTATTTATAGAAAGTTATACAAAATTTATATAATCATTTGGTTATGTTGTTGCACTTGGTGGATGGTTCTATGAGTAATGCTGCTTTGAGAATATTAGGTTTGGAAAGATTGGTGTCTTTTGACTGCCTCTCTTTGCCATCTGTTTCCTGTTTCCAAGTTTAGAGCTTCTGGAAGAACAGGCCCCTTTTTGCTTATAAAATGACTGCCTCAAAGTTGTCCTTCTCAAAAAGAAAGGAAGATATAAGAGTTGTACTGAGCAGACCTTAAGCTGTGAGAACTTTATCAATGGTTGTTAAGTCTGTGATTTTATAGCAAATCAGCTGCAAGCAACCTCAAAGAAACAATATATTTTACAAAAGGTAAATTTTATGAAAAACAGTACTGTTATTATATTAAAAAAAAAAACCCAACCAGAAACACCAAAACCTTTCACACTGTCTTGTTCCCAGAAGTTTATTTTTTCAGTATTAGGGCTGCATAGGAGTAATATGGTAAAAGGAATGATAAAAAAATGAAAACAGAGGAGATGTAGTGTGATGTGAAGTTAAATGCTAGTTCATTTAATAATTCTATTAAATGCATTAGCTGTTAGAGATCTCCTCTGTAACACTACAGTATTTTTTTCCCCCTCCCCAGCAGAAAACTGGAGAAAGGATCTTTTCCAAACTTGCTTATCCAAACTTGCTTCAGACCTTAGGCTTTAATAAACAACCTATTGGATTGTGTAAACAGGTAAGCAGGAGATATCTAAACCCACAGGTTTCTGCCAGGAGTCTTGGTCTCATGATGTCTGGATGGTGGTAGTGTGGCCTAATGGATAAATAGTGTGGTTGCCGGAACCAAGTCTTGCACTCTTCTTTTGCCTTTTTTATATCAACTACAAGTGAGACCAGTTTTATGGTAAGGCTTTGCTTTGACATGACCTAGGGAATTAAGTAACATAATAGATAGGATTCTTCAGATTAGTTGCACAAAAAAGGTGTGTGTTGACAGTTCTATTGTTATTGCCCTGCTAACTTCTTTCAATGCTAAACTTGACTTCTAGTAATATTTTGGGCACTTAATATAGTTTTTTTGTAAATGCTTTTGCAGGAATGACGTGGGAGCCAACTGAGTTCTCTTGTGCACTACTGAGACGAAATGACATTGATGTTTGTGGTGAATGGAAGTCATGGAAGCGTCTAACATGGGAGGGAAGGATGTGAATGGACCATGTGGCGTGACTCGTTCAGATTGCAGATCTTCTGCCTGCTTATGGCAGTCCTGGCCATTGTGGTGCTGGTCCATAATTTTTTTCAGTTAGAGGTAAGTGAAGCCTGTTTCTTCTCCAAGAGTCCATGAACAACATTGTTCTTTTTTGAGTGTAGGGTTAGAATTGTGTCTGACAGCATTTAACTATAACTCGGAATCAGAAAATTCGGAGGCTACTAGGAGCTCGGAGGTATTTAATCCTGCTTGCAGAATCTTCCTTCCCTCCTGGCTACTAGGAGCTCCTTGCAGCTCCTGAAAGCATGTATTCAAAAAGTCTGAATGTATGCACAGAAGAAAAATCTATCAGAGGATACCAGATCTTAAAGGTGTTCACCCTTGTGTTTAAGAAGTCTCTGGGCCATAAAATACTAGAAAATGCATTAAATCTTTAGGAGGAAATATCACAGCATGTTTGGTCTGTATTCTTTTCCCACATACCTGCTGTTGGAAACTATTGGCCATCAAAATACTGTGTTTGATGGAACTTTGGCTCAAGTTAGCATGATCTTTTTGTGTACTATAGAAAGCAGCTCTTGTTTTCTATTTCTGTGGTTTTGGGGTTTTTTTATGACCTAGGATGTTGCATGAAGAGTGTTGATATTTTGAAACCTAGACTGTTTTCTTTCTTTCTTAAAATAGTGTTCCTTAGAGAAAAGGGCTCTTGCAGAGCTTTGAGAGTGAAATGGAAACTGCAGGTTCACTCTGTGATTTTCACTGACACTATTCATTATAAGTATCTTCGTGGCTTTGTTGACCTTTATATATCTGCCATTCCAAACTAGGTCAAGTATGGTGCTGCTGGTAAATCTTTACACCATAACATGCCACTTCAGTCCCTTCTGTTGTCTTCACTTACCTGAATGGGGCTGCTCTGGTATTTGTCTCTGCCTTGGCATTGTTTTCCAGGCAGTCCAGCATAGGCATCTATGCTGATTCTTTTCAGTCAGAGATCAAAGCCAGAAAAACCCTTAGAAAGCTTTCACGGAATATCTGTGCCCAAATCTGTTTGGGCTCTGGAAGGTGGGCCTTTTTTTGGTTGCTGCTGAAAGTGTGTTTATAAATGCATCAGACACGCTTCTCATCTAATCTAGATGGCTAAAGCTCAAGACCTAAGGCAATTGTCAGCTACCCTCCCTCCCCAACTAGGCTTCCTGCCTTTTCTCTTCAGGATTTTATACCTTTTTTATGTTGGAATCTTCCATCTTAAATTCTTAAGCTACTAATGGCACCCTCCATAGTCCTCACGTTGGAATTTTACTTTTCTTACCCCGTTTAAAAAAAAGACAAAAAACCCAAACTGTGCACAAACCATTTGATTATTATTTTATTAAACAGCTTATTGTTTGCTTTTTTAGTATGGAATAACTATTCCCTTGAGGTTCACAGTTGATCACTGTAGTATAGTACCAGAAGAAATGTATTTTTATTTTATTTTAATGTTTTCTGTTAACATAGGTAAGATGCTCAATAATTACTTTTTTCTTGGTAAAATGTTGGGATATGGCCAAACATGCCTTGCCTTCAGGATACAGGAGAGTCTGTGAATTTGTACCAATTGCCTTTAGAGTGAAAGAGCTGCTAAAGGACTGGTTGTGATTTCTCTGTTAAATAAAAGCACTCAGGGGAGAGTGTGTGGGGAGAAGGGAAGTTTCTTGCCAGTGTGAAGTAGTGCTGTGTGAAATCAAACAGCTGAAACTGAACAAAAGAACGACGTAGAAAAGCTTTTTATTCTTGCTGCTAAATTGCAGGTTCCTGCAAAAGATAACTTCATTCTTACTCGGATAGAACATGTCTTTGTCAGGTGGTGGCTTTTTAAGACCGGCTTTGACACTTAGAGTAGTTTAGCACCCACTCAGTGCTGTGAGATGGTAATGACAGCGAGCTGATTTCATGTCTGTCATAGACAACAAATAGAGATGAAGTACCTGGCGTGTAAAATTACTGAAAATAAGATGACTGCCCTTTCAGTAATTGGTATTTGTTCACTTTCAGATGTTGTTTGCTGCATAAATTGATACCTTTTAGTAGGCAAACTGGAACCTTTTTCCCCCCATTATGCCTGTTGCTTGGGAATCTCCTGTGATGTTTCCTGCTCTAATGATGGTGACCTAACTCAGCTTTGCAGCAGCTGTTTGGAATGTATTACCGATATAAACCAAGCCATGAGTTAGAGTTGGTGGCTACTCCCTCTTTCACTGGCATTACCAAACCTGTCTGGCTCCTCTGTGTTAGGCTGGCATACTGAGACTATTATGAAATTTGGGCTTTCTACTGCACTTAATAGCCAAAACTAAATAAAGTTCCTTTAAAAAAAGGCTTTGAAACGGAGTTCCACCTTTTCAGCAGCAACTGAAATTTTCGTCAGCTACCTGTTGTGAATGAGTGTTTTAAAACACTAATTCATGACACCATCTACATTGTGATGTTTAACTGAGGAGAGATCTAACCAAGTACCCTGTGATCCTGCTAGAGTATCTTTTGGAGCATTATGGCTTGGATTGATCTATATGTTTTATCTCATTTTGGCTTAGTTGGCAGTGAGAATGCCATAAGCTGAGTAGATAAGATGAGAGTCTCATTAATTCTCTCCTTTTTATGACATCTGTAATGCACCAAGGACAGCTTGTGTATTTGTGCCTAATTGACATATAATCTGTTCTGTCCTGCCTGTGTTACTTGGCAGACATCCATTAAACTACTTTGTTGTCACATTTGGGTTCTGGCTAACTTCAAAATGCAGCAAATAAAAATAATGATGATACAAAAATCCCAACAAAGCAAAAGAAATCATACAAACCCCTCCCACACAAACAAAAAACCTCATACAAACCCAACAAACAAACAAAAAATCCCCTTGGGAATTGCACTTAAAATACACTACACCTGGAATGGGATATGCATGGAAATAAGCAAAGCAGGACAAGTGTTATTCGTGGAGACTACAATAAAAGCTCAATCTGTGTTGTAAAGGAAGAGTATTCTTGAGAAATCTTGATGAATTATATCTTTTTTTTTAAAGGCATTTTATTTACTTTTGGCTACTAAGTGGAGTAGAGAGCCCAAAGCTATGCACAGTTTCAGTATGCCAGCCTAACACAGAGGAGCCAGACAGGTTTGGTAATGCCAGTGAAAGAGGGAGTAGGAAATGGAGTGGGGACAAATGAAAGACAATTATTTGCCTCAGGGCAAGACTTGTGTATCCACAGGGGCAGGAGATCTGGAGCACTTGTTTAGAGCTGAACCTGGGAAACACTACAGAGAGGAAGATGGTTTGGAAAGCTTTTCTATGTCAGTCAAGGATCTGTGGTCTATTAATTTGCTCTGAAGCTTTCCTTGCCTTTACTGGCAAAGGGAATCTCTGCAATATTTTTATAGCATACATGGTGTAGTTTACTTTCACATGTAAGCTTGTAATTCTGCAATAATACTTTGCCCTGCTTGGGCTTGAGGGGGACTGGAAGGATGAAGAAGGATGTTGGAGAAAGAATGGTCCTTTGGGTTGTTGAAAAAGCTCTGCTTTTACCTTCATGGAGATTCTCCCTTGCCCCCTTTGAAGAGAGACTGAGGAAATATTTGTGGTATGATCTGTTCTGCTTAATGGGTCATAATCTGGAGATGCTGGAAGTGACAGTACGTGTCCTTGGCCTGAGCTGCATACAAGTGAAGAGCTTTGGCCTTGTGCCTTGCTAAAAAAGCTGTGTAGGACTGATTTGGAGACATCGAACTGCGTTCTGTTTTCTGAATGGGTTTTTTAGCTTGTTGTTCTCTACTGAAAAATACAGGTATACCCCTGGAAAGACTTCGGAAAGCCTAAATGGCATCTTCTACATCTCTGACAGAAAGACTGGGTTAAAAACCCTGAAAAAATTTATAGAAGATTAAAAATAAGGAAATATCTATTTTTAAGGCTGTCTTAGATAGGCATATCTCTTTTTAATTTGAAAGGATTTTTCTCCCATGCCCCCTGACCTGAAGTACCAACCACTGAAGAACCAGATGAAATATAAAAACTTTCTCTTGAGAACTTATACTGAAAACAACAATTAATCAGACACACATATTCTCCTTCTCCATCCCTCCTTAGGAAAACGCTTAAATATTTTTATTGACTGAGACATTGTTATCAACTAATTGGATGCATTAAAATATATAGTTACCTTTAAAAATATTTCCATGCAGTATTTTCTGTGTTATAGATATGCATGAGCAAGTGAAGGGAAAAAGTTGTGAAGGTATCCAAAAATAGAAACTTGGCTTAATTCAAGAATGCACATAGGCAAGATTTAAAGTAGGACTGTGCCTGAGATTCACTCTCAGCTCTGGCTTGAACTTACTGGACTAATAAAAATAACATGCAGCAATACATCTGCAGCTTTGCTTGCTGTAATGGAAAACAGAAGTAATTGCGAGTTATGGATGAATTCAGGCAGAATTTATTAAATCCTGGATGGAAATATAAAACAGAAGCAAAAGCTTCTATTGTGATGTTAACATCGGTGTCTCTGTGGATACCTTTCAATTTGCTTTTTAGAGTTACAGTGTAGCAATTTACAGTTTCAGGTTTTATAATTAACATGGATATCAAACAAAGAAGATTTTGTGTATCCATCCTACATCCTAATGTGCTCATCCTCTTACTCTTAAGCTGATCAAAGCCACCTTCTTATGTCACAGATTTCAAAAGCCTGTGCATTTCTGTTGCTTATCAGGTTTCCTCTCTTCTAAAAAAGTACGTTGAATCTCAATATTGTCCAAATCACTTCAATACACTGGCGATATTTCAACGGACTAAGAAAGGTTTATAACAATGAATAAGGCTTTAATGTAAGTGCTGTGAATTACAGTACATTTCTGACCAGTTATTTATGGAGGAAGTAAATTTTTTAGCAATCTTTCAAATCTTAACTGGCATATCCTCTGATGCCATGTGAATGACACACTGTATAATTTTAGTCTTTCTTGAAAAACAATTTTCCTTCTTTATGAAATGGAAGTATGGATAAGTTCCACTATATACACCTGTTAATTAATTGCTTATTAACTGCTGATTTTGTCTGTATTTGAAGGGTAAGTTTGGGTTTGCTGATTAGAAGTCTCATGGGTGGCTCTGGAGGCTTAGGCTGTTCTATTTTTAAAATTTTCCTGATGTAAACCTGCAAAGTTGTGTGACATCATGAAGAAGTTGGTATCTGCAGTCATTTGCATGAAAATACAGTTTTGGACACTGATGTCGAGTCACAGAAGAAATTCTTAGTCTTTTAACTATTTTAAGTTTTGAACTCCTGTGTGAATTAGAGGATGCTTTTCTTGCTGTTTAATTTGGTGGCAGAAGAAGCTGTATATAGATTTTTTAAATCTCATAAATAAAGAATTTTTTTACGTGTTTAGTCCTAGCTTGTCCTACACTATTCTACTTGCCAAATGGCTCGTGCATTCACTGTCCCTGAAGCATCTGGGGTTTTATTCTTTATTTCTTTCAACCTGTACATTACAGGGAAGCACACATTTCAGATAATTAGATAAGAAGCAATGTGAGTGTGACCAGATAAATGACTGCAGATGCTACTACATGCAGCAGACTTCTCTAGAAGGCTTGTGCAGGAGGTGCATCTTCTGCAAACTGCTTCATCTGCAGTGTCATGTCTCAAAGCAACCCTATTTCCTTGCATTACATTGGACAGCTATTATACCTCATGGTGCTCCAAGAGTAAAATATTACTACAGAATAAAAAATAACATCAGTTACAATTTAATACATAATCATCTGACCTTTTTAATTTTTTTTTTTCACATTGCTGATAGTTACAGAATATACTGGTAGCTAAAATACTGCCATAGAAAATATTTGACCTGATCTATCTAAAAGCTTCTTTGCCAAAACAGGGTAACCATGGGAAACCCCTGTGTCTTTAAAAATCCCAAGGTCAAAGTAATACATTTGAGTCTTGTAGTGGAGTTGTTTCATTTGATCAGCCTCAAAGCTCTGCAAAGCAAAGCCCAGTTCTTGGGATCATTTCCTGAAAAAGCATCCATCAATTACAGTGTTTCATTCCATAGCACAGTTTCAGGTGATCTTTTTCTTCCCCAGCACCTGGATGATGACACAGTTTCAGGATCAAATTGGATAACAGAAAACAATGTCCAGCATTCTCTATCACAGACAACCAAAACTACCAGGAAGCCTTACTGCAGTTACACGCAGCAGACTTTGTCCAAAAGGGAGCAAGAGGAACAGAAAACATTGCTTGCTGCAATACAGTGGCCAAAACCACCTGATGGCAAAATTGCCTTTGCACAAAGCACTGATCCCACACACAGTGACTTCGTGATTGTGAAACCCAGCAGGTTCTTCAGGGTGGGTGATGAGTTAGAGGTACTCGTTCGTATGAAGGACTTCCAAGGCAAACCCAAGCAGTATGGTGGAGACTATTTACAGGCACGAATTCATTCTCCTCTGTTGAAAGCTGGAGCAACAGGAAGGATTGTAGATTGCCATAATGGCCTTTACAAAGTCTTCTTTACCTTGCTTTGGCCAGGAGAGGTCAAAGTTTCTGTGTCACTTGTTCACCCGAGTGAAGCAATCCAAGTCCTCCTGCGTTTACGAGAAGAAAGGCCAGACAGGGTCTATTTCAAGAGCTCATTCAAATCTGGGAGGTACTCAGAGACCACCGAGTGCAATGTTTGCTTGCCTGGAGATCTCCCAGTCTGTAACTTCACAGATCTCTACACGGGTGAGCCGTGGTTCTGTTATAAGCCCCGAAAACTGTCCTGTGCCAGCCGAATCAGCCATGCCAAAGGTGGATATCTGAAAGGTCTTCTGACACAAGAGGAAAGCCTCTTTTTCCAAAGGTATGTATGTTGTTGAAATTATGTATACTCAAGTTGTTTTGTTTGTGGGTTTTTATACAAATTTAGCTTATTGGTTATTATGACACGTTGCCTTAGAGGAGGAGTGTATCTGCAGGAGGAGGTGTTTGATGTAAGTTGTTGAATAATCTGTTCCCTTCCATTCAGCTGAGCAAGAAACTCAGACAGCAACCTTAAACTAAAGAAACTTGGCATGTAGTTCTCTCTATGTGCTTTGAATTCAACCCTGGTGCATGTGCTGGATTTCACAAGAGCATGTTGTCTAAATCTGGTGGTGCTTTGGGGGACTGTTTTCTTATTTGTTGTATCAGTAACAATGTTTTGAGATGTCTTTTTGACCAAGTCTTAACTGCCTAAAAGACTCCAGGCTTTAGGCTTATTTTTACACAAATTACCTTTAGCTTTTGTCCTTATGAAAAGTCATCTTAAATGTAATGCAGTGTGTTCCTTGTTGCTCAGTATGACTTTTAAATCTTAGGAATAGTGTTAAGTCAGTCATGGAGAAAACACCTGGCAGAACAAACTGCTGAGTGATACCAATGCAAGTGGAAATGACCTGTGCATGTTATTTAAAGTGTCAAACTAAATTAGTTTCACAATCATCTTTCTTTTTTCTGCATTCAGCATTTTAAAAAACCCAAACCATTTCTTAGTTCCAGAGTAGATGGGTAGATGTGACAGAACTGCTTCTGTATGAGATTAGACATCTGAATTTAGACCAAGTTAGCTACTGTGTAGTGTCAGAGTTGTAGCTGGAGGCTACTGCCTTGCTCTCCAGCAGGGGTGTTGAAGGAAAGTCCTTTGCCAGTATGTTTGCTTGAGGCCTACATTGGGAAAGATTTTAGTGTAGCAGCTCCAAATAGGATAATTAGGTAGTATGTGTGCATGTTTGAAACCAAGACCAAAAATAAAAACTATCAGTGGAATTTCTTTTGGCTGTTCCTTATCAAGTTTGTAATTGGGTCTTTTGACTTTCTGTGCCTCTAGCAGTTTATATGTAAGATATGGTTTATATTTATTGGTGATGTGTCCAAATGGGAAAGATTTTACTTTTTTTTTGGTTTGTGGTTGTTTTTGGTTTTGTTTGTTAGCTTTTCATTCAGCTGTGAGATCCTTGACGGCATGGTTTACAGAAATTCCACATAATTTATTTCTTAAGTGGAGAAAAACATTAGGCAGGGATTCTCTTCAAAACAGTAGCAAAAAGGTAGAACAAGAGTTTAATATTAAATCTTTGCATCTGTACAAAATGGTCAGAATTCACCACTGACCACAAACAAGTCCTTCTGAGGTCTCTCCGTGTTTAAGGGAATGAGCTTTGTTTCTGTGTTTAGCAAATTCCTGTCCTGCTGGAAGACCTTTTGAAAATCCTCCAAAGCTGCTTACAGACTTCTGATAGCTTGATAGCTTTATTGAGATTTGTGTCAGTAAAAGCATGCACAAGATTTGTGTCTTAGTGTTATTAAAATTTTGAATTCCGATTCAGAATAATGATGGTGTCTCAAGGAAATTAATTCAGCTATAAGAAGTATAGTAAACATAGAATAAAAAATACTTAGTGTTTTATGTACTTATTTGAGGTGGATTAAGAAAAAATTAGATTAATATTACCTTCAATTTTACAGTAATTTTCACAAATATTATGTTTATTTTTTATTCAAGTGATGTGAATATCAAAAGGCCAATACTCCCCAGTGGATCTGATTCAGTCATTGTAAAGCCCAAGGCATTTACAGGTAAAGTGAACTTCATAAGATTCTTGTTTGTAACTCGTAATTGAATTTATAAAAAAGAAAACCAGGCATGAAGTAATAATCAATTTGTTTCTTTTCACAGCATGGACTAGAAATTAATTCCATATTTGTATTGAAAAGATGAAGGCTTTTGGGTATTAACTGTAATATAAGTTCAGTACTACTACTAATAATTTTTTTCTAAATTTACATAAACAAATGGGATTTTTAGCAAAAAAAAAAAAGAGGAATTTTTTCTCTTGCCAGAAGTAATTTTTTTTTCCCTTAACATTTACTTACAGCTGTAAAATGTCTTGGCTTATGAAACTCTCAATCTAGCAAAAACATCTCTGTGGTGTTTCTTAATTTTTTTCTTTAAGAGCTTTGTCAAACTGATTTAGATAACTTGCATTTAAGTATTGCTATCATTTGTGTTACCACAGGATGTCAGAACCTCTGGTTGTGGACCAGAACCTGATGGTTCTGTGCCCTGTCTAAAAGCAGAACAAGATAGTCTGTACTAAATTAAACTTGGAGGTTTTATCTCATTCATGTTCATGTACAAACTTTTTATGCCTCTAAAAAGCTGGCATAAAATGTGATACACAGAGAATTATTTCTTTATGAAAAAAGAGTCTGAAAAGCTTTCAATTAGGTTGTAAGAGACTTTTAGAGAAGAGTTCCTGACCTGTGCAAAAAACTCTGAGTGGAGAGCAGCCTACAGCATTTCTTGCTTTTAGTTTCACTGTTTGCTAAAAAAAATAGAGTGCTGCTCCTAGGCTAAGAGCAATTCCCTCCCTGCCACACACTTTCCTTTCTCCAGATCCTTTAGATGGTGTGGTTTTGTTGCTTTTTTTTAATCTTGTATATTTCCTCACAGAAACTTCTGCAAATTGGAAATTTGATTATGTCACCCTTCTTCCAGGAGCTATGAATGATCAAAGCCTGCCTACATTTCCTGAAGATTAAAGCTGGGTTAGAAAGGGCGGATAGGAGTAGCACATTTCCTCAGGGAAATTCCTTACAAGAACAGCAGTGCCTGAATAAATAAACTTTACATTGGTATAATGATTGTGAATATATGGATTTGTTAGGATTGATGGCATACACGAATTGATTGTTCTGCTGTTCTTTTGTACATGTTTTTCTGATTGGGAGTAAATGTAGATCAAGTATTTTAAAAGTTTATTTTTCTGAAATATAAGCTTTTTGTTCTGTCCTTCGTTTGTAACATCAAATTGGAGCTTTTACTCTCTATAATGAAATCCCAAAGTAATGGCTTTCTGAATTCTGGACCAAAACTGGTATGATATTTGAAAAGCTGAATTACTGCGAGGCACCAAAAAGTTGTTCTAGTAGCATTTTTATATATGTATGTGTAGCAGAAAAATGCACTTAAAAGGTAAAAAAAGAAAGTAAACATTTTTCAATCAAAACTTAGAATCAAACAAACTCAAGTTATGAATTACATTATGAATTAGTCTGTAATTACATGACCTTTCTCTTTAGGATTCCTGTTTCATAAATACTGGATGAGTCCACATTACTAATTGTTTTTTATGTCCTCTTCCTTCATTGTGCCAGCTATCTGATTTAAAATAACATCTGAAAATAAGTTGTTCTGATGGCTTTTTTTCTGTCATAGTGACAATTATATTTTACTTGTGTTATACAAATATATAATAGTTTGCTTTTTACAGTGTCCCTGTGACATCTAAGGCAGTTGACATCCTCTAACCTCTGAGGTTAACATCTACTAATGAATCACACAGGGAATACTGTATAGAAGGAGTGTAGCAAAAAGATGCCTCTTGGGCATCTTTACGGTCAGCTATACCTGTGTTATAATGAAGCATCTACCAGAGGATGCTTCGAGGAATTTCAGTGCTTGTACTTTTCCATAGTTAGAATGGTCTGTGGCATGATTTTGGCCATGGGAACATATACTTTATCCAACAGCTATAAATTATGACATAGTACGGACTGGTTTTAACAGATTATCTCCATGCCAAGGTGGGTGAGAGTATTTAAACAGTACCTGGGTATGTCTGCTCCATGCCACTGGTGGTTGTGGCAGGGAAGAGCTCTGTTCTTGTTCAGTGGCAAAGGAGAAACCTGAAATGACCTCACAGAAGTTTAATGTACCAATATCACACTGGTTACCAAGAGAAATATGGCAATATGTGGCTTACATAATGATAAGATTGCAGCTCTGTTTCAGTAATCTCTAGCTTTTGCTTTCAAGGTGTTGCCCAACTTTGGCGAGTTGAATAGGCATCCTACAGAGTGGAGCTTCCCTGGTGTTTTGTTGTTCCTCAGGGAGCTGCCTGTCTCAGGCAGTGAAAGGAGAGGGGCAGAGATAGCCGGGAGAAAGTATGAAATCCACAGAATTAGAGACTCTCATAATTAACATATTAAAAGGGCATATCTAAAATTATCCCTCAGAGTTGTAATTCTGGCATTTTCTGGTCTTGGAGTCCTTATCCAGACCAACCACTGTAGTCTTCTAGCGTGGTTGGAGCAGGAGTGTCTCAGTGTATGCTATTCCATATTCCATAGGTGGAGATGGTTTCTTTGGGTTTTTTTTGATGCATTTGTTTGTTTCTTGGGGTTTTCTTTTGAGTGGTGTGTCTGTCCCGCAGGCCGGGCACTGGAGGGCAGCAGTGCGCTGTGGCTGCCGGGCCAGGACTGTCCTCCCATCCCAGCAACACGCTCTGCTCATCTTTCTGCCTCTGCTCCTCTCTGCCCTGTGCAAGCACCCACAACTGAGCACCTCTGTCTCAGTGTGAAACATATCAGATACTTTTTTGAAAAAAAGTAACGTCAGAAGTACCATTTAATTTAAACCAAGTTGAACTGTTGTTGTTCAAACTACTCTGTCAGCAGTCACAAGTCTTGCTGCAGAAATACGGGGTGAAATACTTGGGCTTACAGAAGTGTGATGTATCATACTTTTTAATTTGTGTGGTTGTCGTGGTTTAAGCCCACAAAAGCTGCACACACTATCAAAGCAAAATAAGGAATTCACCACTTCTCATGGACAGGAAGGTGTTCAAGCATCCTCAGGAAAGTCAGGCTCCATCATGTGTAACAGTGACTTGTGAAAACAAGTGCCATCACTCCAAACATTCCCCCATTTCCTTCTTTCCCCAGTTTTTTATGTAGAGCATGATGCCCTATGGCCTGGAATATTCTGTTGGTCATTTGGGGTCAACTGTTCTGGCTTGTCTCCTTCCATGTTGTTGTGTACTCCCAGCCCGCTCACTGATGGGGTGGACAAGAAGCAGAAAAGGCCTTGGCTCTTTGGAAGCCCTGCATTATCAACACTGTTTCCAGCAAAAGTCCAAAACACAGCCTAGCTACTGCGAAGAAAATTATCTCCATCCCAGCCAAAACTAGCACATCATACTTTTTGCTTTAAACTATAGAAAATGTTCATTCATCACTGACTACATGTCCATGAGGATTATGGAAGCTGGGTTTATTGTATGTTAATTTCAAAGAATTTTTCTCTTCCAGATTCAAGCAGTGTGGACAGAGCTGAAGATCCCACAGCTTCCCCTTCTGGTTATTATTATGAAGACCAGTGGAGGTCCAGAACACACTGGATCCATAATTTTAACAAATCTGATGATATAACCGAGTGCTTACAGGGAAAAGTAGTGCACTTGTTTGGAGACTCTACAATAAGGCAGTGGTTTGAGTATCTGACAGCATTTGTTCCAGGTAATTTTTTTTTTAATTTGGTTTTATCAGATCTCGGACACAGAGCTGATCTTACTGAGTGACAATGACAAAACAAATGAAGAGGGAAGACAAAACCTCATCAGAAGTCCTGGCAGACTAGTTAGTCAAATGTTTGAGCAGATGCTGGGAGCATGTAGGCCTTGGAAATGGGACCACAAAGTATCTGCAAAGTTGTCCTTTAAAAAGGATTGCTGCTGTGGTTGTGAGTTAAGGTGGGCGCCCTGGGAGTCACAGCAGAAGTCACTTAGGGTGCCTCTGTAAGGCCTTGCAGCATCACAGTCACAGGAGTGACTTTGGACCCTTTCCCTTATTTTAACTTGAATAACAGAATTTTAGTAGCCAATTAAATATTTCTGCCTCCCTCGTGCCTTTCCCCTAAAGCAGTTCAATTGCATTGGAACAAAAACTTTGAGACTCCTTAATGCCTGCATGTTTAAGTCATCTTTAAAGTTGCTAGAAGGGTTCTCATGAACACTGAATTCATAGGGCAGCAATGACTGTTTGGAATTAGAGAGAGTAACATAGTTTGAGAAACTTAGAAAAGGCATTGACCAGCCTTGTGAAGTCCAAGTGTGCTGTCTTGCAAATTTCAACAGCCATAAACTCCACTCTGAAAAATGATGCTTATCTGCCGTTTAATTTTAGAATTCTTAGAATTCTGTTCAGATTTCCCTATCTACTGCTACTTTTGCCCTATGGTCCTAGCATCTTGTTGATAGTTTTAACCTCTTACACCGTCTTTTGCTAATGCTTGCTCTTGGGTTTTCAGATCTTGTGGAATTTAACCTGAGGAGTCCCAAGAACGTGGGCCCTTTCATGTCTGTGGACCTGAAGCACAATATCCTGCTGAAGTTCCGCTGTCATGGGCCACCCATTCGCTTCTCCACAGTCTTCAGCAGTGAACTGCACTACATTGCCAATGAGCTGAACAGCATAGTGGGGGGGAGAAACACCGTGATAGCCATAACCATATGGTCCCACTTCAGCACGTTCCCTGTGGAAGTCTATATCCGGCGGCTGAGGAACATTCGGAGATCAGTTATTCAACTGCTGGACCGCAGCCCCGAAACTTTAATTGTCATCAGAACTGCTAATGTTCAGGAGCTTGGGCCAGAAGTGAGCCTCTTTAACAGTGATTGGTATTCCTTTCAGCTTGATTCTGTCATGAGGAAAATGTTCTCAGGAATTGCTGTGCACTTCGTGGATGCTTGGGAGATGTCTGTGGCTCATTACTTGCCACATAACTTGCACCCACATAAAGTAATTGTTAAGAATCAAATAGATGCATTTTTATCTTATGTGTGCCCTCTGCAAACTTAGCACAAATGGATATCCCTGTGTCATCTTTTGCTATAGCCAGTGTAAAGTTGCTCTTTGTTGGAGCTATGGAATGATGCTGGATGATACAGAGGAACTCTGGTTACTGCACTTGCATGCAGTATAGGTAGAGTGGCCTTAACCCTAGGTAGCTGTGAAGGGTGGTAAGGAGGAGTTGGCTGTTCAGGCCAGATTTCCTGCGAGGTTAATTCCTTCAAGCTTATAATTCATATCTGAGATTATTAGAGAGCACCTTAAATTAAATTGACAGAATTCAATAAAACATTATTTGGGTTATTAGCTTTACTAGTTGTCTGCCCTGTATGCCTAATTTAATCCGTGTGACACTGATTTTGTTGCCAGGGTCTTGTTGCTCTGAACTGTGCATGAAACCTTGGAAAGCTTTTGGGAATGGTCTTTCTCTCAACATTCCAGAGTTAGGTGTCTCTTCCAGCTGTATGTCAGAGAAGCACAGTGTCTGTTCTTGTTGCAAAGTCCTAACTAGAAACATAAAGGGAGTGTACCAAAGTCACTCATAAGGAAGCACAATCAAAATATCTATAGTTTTAAGACATGAAGAATTTGCTGAAATTTAATAGAGCACCCTAGTTGGGCACCCTTGGTGTTTACAAATGGCTGCTAAATAGTGCAAATAGCCAGTATTTTAGTTTTGTTTCCTGTACTACTGAATCTCTTTTGAGCTTTGATGCACTGTCTACTTCTTGATTTATCTGTAATCGTGAAATGTGTGTTATGATCTCAGTGAAAACACTGTCTCAGGCAATTTCTGCAAGTTCAAATTGCAGGCTCGCCTACTTGAAGCATTTGCCAATGAAAGTGTTTCCCTTCCCTGTGAGAGAAAGCTGTTGTGTTATGCTCCTGCAAAGCCAGGCTGCTGACACTGACTCCTGTACATCATTCGTAAGCTGTGTCTGTGTGGAGGGTCCAAGTGACCCCAGTGCAGTTGACCACGTTTGGCAGTGGGTAACACACACAAATGGTCAAGGCCATGCCATGAGTCCTCCTCAGTGTCTGCCAGTTTTATCAGTTATTCATGAACTTCACTGCTGCCAATATAAAAGGTAAACAAACGTTGCACCCAAAAGCCAGGCACACACAGGGTTCATACAACTGCTTGGTACAGACACGGGCTTGCTGGTGTGAAAGCTGGTGATTCTCAGGCCTCTTGGTGTGGTGTTTTACTGTTGCTGATTTGATTGAGCCTGTCTTTAGTTTTAGCCAGTAACACTTCGAAAACAGAGTTGATCAAATTCAGCTCCCAAATTAAACAGCAGAGAAGTGTCCCACGTTGTCTTATTTCTGGTCCCACTCAGGCCAAAGCCAGTCTTAACCAGAGGTATTACTGAGGAATGTGTCAAAATGAAGTTGAGTTTTTGTGAGCAAACTGAGAAGATCAATAAGGCAAATTTCTTCACGTTAGAAATGTTTTGCTCCTTGTCAGGTTTGCTGCTCTCTTAAGGAAGATTGTGCTTTTATTACTGGAGCCCCAAGAGAGCTAATGCTATCAGCACAGCAACAGTGCTTTTTGTTTTGTTCATTTTAAAGGAAAACTGAGAACTGTTTTAAAAACAAATGTAAATGCATGTCAAAGGTACCAGTAAAAGGCATCAGTCTATAAATTTAGCAATTTTAAAATGTTTAAAAATGACTGGAGGAGTCATGTACACTGAAATAACATTTATTCTTAGCTTTTCAAATTGGAATTAAGGAGATCCAATTTGCTGGTTCCTACTGCCAACTGCCTCACATAGCATCTGTCCATATATTACCTTTAGGTAACTATTTCTTCCTTTTATATGGTAATGGTAATTTATGCTCTGCTAAAAAGAGACCACACCAATTCGGGTCTGGGAAAGTAAACCACCACAATGAAAAATGACCTTTCATCTTTTCCTGTGATTTTTAAAATAAGTAAAGTGTAAGACTTTCATCCTGTATAACAAATCTATCTTAGTAATGTTAATGAAAATAAGACTTTAGACTTTTACTTTGAAGGAAACTATTTAATTTGTGTACTAACAATTAGGTTTTCCTTATAAAGCCATATTGTGTGTAAAAATGTTGTGGCAGCATGTTTCTCCTCTGAATGTTGTAGTGCTTGCCGCTGCTCTTCAACAGCAACTTTATATCACTGTCAGCTACCAAGCACAGATAAAAAACAAAATATTCTTCTGATAATGGAGGGAAAGAGAACAGGACTGCTATTAGCAAAGATGTCTAATTGCCTTCTGGCAGAATCTCACCCTTTAATTAGATTAATTTTTTAATAACAGACTAACTTTTAGGTAATGAACTTGAGTGGAATTGCCAGTTGATTTGGAATGAGGACCAATATTTCATTTCTTTGGGCTCTGAAATAGGAAAGAGAAATGAAGAAACCGAGGATTTACTTGAGTTTGAGGAAATTAACGCTTTTAGATGTCATTCATTTGGTCTATAAATTATTTTTCATTTCTAATCTTATTATTGTTGCACCAGTTGTGTATTTACTATATATGCAACCATAGAAGCAAATAAAATATTTTAAAATCAGTTTATGTAAACTTCTAAATGGATTTTAATAGGGACTCAAGTTAAGAGGTTGGTTATTTTTCAAGTTACTTAATGTGAAACAGGAACTGGATAGGAATTTCTCAGTTGTCTGTTAAGTATCTTCCTTTACACATAAAAAATTATTTCACAAGATTTTTCAAATCCCTGTCTTCCTTTTCTCTCCATTTTCTTCATTTGAAGGGAACAAATTGTACTTTTTTATATTTTCATTCTTGTTCTGAGCATTTTGATTATGAACCTTTCAGTACATAATTTTTTTTTCTTTTTAATGTCTCTATTAAAAATCCAGCTCCCTCAAATCCCAGTGAAATAAACTTTACTTTTATGGTGTTTCTTAGAAGAGTTCAGCACTATTTATCTATAAAACAAGTAAACTCCATTTTATGTATTAAGAGTGTTGCACTGTAATATTTTGAGAATCTTGTTTCTCATGTATGTCTTCTTAGGCTGATTTCTTTCTTCTATAAGAAATTACTTGAATTGTTGAAAAGAAGAGAGGATAAAAACCTAAAGTTTCCTTTTTTTCAAGGTCTCAGTTGCTTCCACCTGTAGTGCAACACTATTGCAGCTCTGCTTTCTGGGATTTAAATCACCATTTGTCATTGTTTTACTTGTTAGAGGTAAGCATTTAGAAATGGGAACTTTGCTTACTACAAGTGTTTGTACAACTTTTTATGTACTACAGGTGACAATTCCATGTGTATGTGACAAAAGCCAAGGTTTAAAGTTTTCTCCTGGAAGAGCTGAGGGTATTGGGATTTTGCTTTGGTTTTGTTGCAAAGTGTGGGTCAAAACATTCTTCCCCTCATGACAGTTTAAGAAACAACAAAAAACTTCAGTCACAAATGTGTATTTAACTTACCTGTTAAGTCCAGATCACTCCTTATATATTTAGACAGGAAGGCTCTTAGTATCTTTTGGGAGCAGTGAAGAACTCTGTGTCTGTGTGTTAGAGAAATAACTCGTTTTCAAAGGTGGGTCTTTTTTGTAATATATGTTTTATTGAAATTTATTCCAATATGAAGAAGGCTTGACTGTCTTATTTCCTGATGTGATGAGAAAAAAAACTGAAATAGCCAAAAAGCTCAAAGAATGAAAAGTTCCTAATAAAGAGGGCAAGTTTACTTGAACTGCTTAATCTTTTCCAGTTTCAGTTTATCTTGTTTGCTGTAACCCCACGTCCGTTATATTTTTACAGTTGCATAGGAGTTTCCTTAGTTTTACCTGCTACATTCTTGTGCTGTATGTTGAGTAGGAGTTTCACTATGGTTAATAGATTAGATTCACTTAGAGTGATTTTATGATTCGTGCCTGACATGCGCCGTAGCACCAAAGCTGTTTTCTGTTATTGGTGTATCAGGCCTGGAAGACCAGGGAGGAGAAATGAAGAAAGAGGATTTGTGTTTTAAGATGAGAAATGGGGACATTATACTTTTATATATCACTCAGTTGATCTATAAATAATTTTTCATTTCTATTCTAATCCTGATAAAATAGAAGCTCTTGACATACTAGAAACTTGTACATAATCTAGGCTTCCTTCTTTGAGGGCTTTCGTAACCCAGCTGGCCCACAGGAAATGCTGAAGTCACTTCATTTAAAAAAGCAGGGTGAAGTGCAGATGAGATGCAGTGTGGTCACTACTTCTCCATCTTGTAAACAGTTTTTACTTAGGGATTGGAAGAAAAATTGAGAAGAGATCTGTTCTGTAAGTCAGTCAGTATGTTCAAGGGCTGTAGGGCATCCTTCGCTGCCTGGCTGTGTGCTCACTGCCTCATGAGCCCAAGAGCTGTGTTTGCAAGATCATGGCTAGAGAGAGAGTGGCTGCATGCAACAGACTGGGGAGCCTTGGGGGTGGCTGGAGGGCCAAGGTGGAGGAGTTGGAGGATGGCTACCAACTTGCCTTGGAGTTAGGTTGCAGCCAGGATTCACAGCTGGGAAAGTATTAAGCAGGGTGCCCTTTGTGCTGATTTCCAATACCTATAGCCCATTTGATGAGGAAAAGTCACTGAACTACAAACTTCTGGAAACTAGAAGAGTGCATTGGGGCAGTATTGCCACGTCTGTTCTGTTTTTCTGTTCCCCTTCTCATTCAGTGGTGACCACTGAAAGGGGCAGGGCAGGGGCCAGTTGTGTAATATAGGGTGCTGCCCTTACATGCCTCCAAAACAAAAAACTGAGTTCATTCCCCAGCCTGCTCTTACCAATGCCACCTGACAGCTCCACTAGGTAGCAGGGCAAAGGCAAAGCACCTTATTCCCAGAATGCTGCTCTGGAAACTGACATCATGTCCAACCTAAGACAGCTTTCACTTAGCCAAAAATAAAGGAGTGATGCTGCAAAGCATGAACTGCTTTTCAGTGTGAAGTTAGGTCAGGCCCCAGGCATCCTTAGAGGAGAAATGAGAGTGGTGGATAGGAAAAAGGGGAAGAAAAAGGGTGGGATGGGTTTAAGGAAAAACAACACGTGAAAGTCTTGCTCTGTGACATCCAGAGGAGGAAGGTTGGAGATTTGGTCATGTGGAGGTTTCCAAAGGCAATTCCCAATTGTGCGGGACAAATTCACTCCTCTGAGATGGCAGACTTAAATGTACACACGTGTATTTCTCTAAATCTCCCATAAAAAGGATCAGTTCTTCCCACTTGGGCTGCTCATCCCCCTCTTCCTATACTCCTTCCTGACAGCAATGTCATAGCAGTCATATGTTAGGTACTGTTCCAAGCTTTATGCTTACAGTTTGAAGCCCTGTGTATTGGGTTTTCACATATTTGTACATGTGACTGACATCATAGCTGGGGAACTTCTTAAAGAAGCCCAAAGCATTTATAGCCAAAATAAGGAGGACTGCACAGGCAGGCTTTCATCATGTATCATGTGCTCTTCAGAGGCCATGGTGACTCAGAGGAGGCATGTAACTTGCCTGAGATGGCACAGGTTCTTGGTAGGGAAGGGACTTGAGCTTTGTGCCACCAAACACAGGGACAGGAGGCTCACCAGGGCCAGCAAAGAGCTGAAACCACATGGTTTCTGATCTGGTTGGAATGGGCCTTCTCATGTGCATCCCATGGTTTGGCCCTGCATCCCCAATTAGCAAGGTATTAGGTAACTTCTAACATCAGCTGTCCTATTTGCAATGCAAGATCAATGTATCTGAAATCAGGGAAATGTTTTATTATCTCCCTGAATCTGGATCTTCAAGTCTTTCCTGAGTTGTTAATTCACTGCAGTGCTTGTGACCCAGATCCGAACTTTAATGTAAGGGAACCTAGCTTGTATCTGGGAAGTGACTAAAATCCTGTCCAAATTACTGTGTCCTCCTTCTCTGTTGGCATTACTAGCCTCTTGTGGGATACCTTTTTGGGGTGATTTAAGCTGGTCTGCTCTGTGAGTCTATTGTAGTGGACTGTACAGGAACTTCTCTGCATGGAACGGGAAAGAGGGATTTTGTGGGAGAATGCTAGAGAATTAAGAGTGCATAAGTCACCTTGTATGAGGCCTGGATGCAGAGTGAGCACATCTCTAAACCTAAGTGAAAGCATAATGTGCCCTCACCCACATCCCAACTGTGTCAGCTGGAGTGGGTTTAATACATTAGGGAATCCTTAATGAATGTGGCCAGAAGAGGGCTTTGAGGCACTGAAAAAGAGCCTGGTATGACTCTCAAATGAAAAAAACATAAGCCACAACATAATAGTCTTGGTGGTGGTTTGTTTTCTAATTCCTGGTTAGCTGTGTTTTGAAAACAAATATCACAAACACCACTGGATGAAGTTCTTTCACTTGGGGTTCATTCTAGGGTAAAAAACCCATTGATGACATAGATGTTGATAACTCTTAAAATGAAAATTGTCCTTCAGAAGGTAATTTTTTTGCCCCTAAATATTCTTTTAAATGTGATTTTTTTGCAGTCACAAAGGCATATAAAGAAGTCAAACTTTACTGGGATAACAGTATATCTCATGCCAATTCTTTCTGAAACATGGAAAATTCAGCAGACTCTGATCTGAGAGCAAGACTATGGCAGTTGATGTTGTTTGGGTCAGCCACCAATTAAACATTTTGATCTGCCCCTCCACTTGTTACTCTCCCCCTTCCCTGGTCAGCCACAAAAATAGACAAGTGCTTTTCACCCTGCACCCTCATGTTTGGGCCCTCTGTACACGTACATTGTGTTTGGTTCACTTCGATACAGAGCTCTCCCTTTTCACTCTAAGTCTCTGCTGCAAATTGTTTGCGATGATTAAGACTATTTATATGACCAGGATCAGTGCTCTGCCTTGGCATGGCAGCCCACTCTGAAGGATCTCACAAAAGAGCTTCCACGTGGGACATGCCTGTGGGAGTGCAGCAGGTGAGGGGCTTGGCACATGCAGTGAAAGAACCATGACAATTTCACTGGGTTTTTCCTCTCTTGCCACCCTGCAGCCAGTTCTCTCCACTCCTTCCTACCCTCTGGTTTTCCCTGAGCTGGGTGAGTCACGCTTTCCAGTCCTGCCTGCCCTCTTTCTCTGACTGAGTCAGCCTCTCTCAGGGAATTGTTGCTTGCTGTTGGCGAGGCAGTTATTTCTGTCTTCAGCTGTTTATTCCTTCTGATGATTTCATATCTTTCTGCTCCACCTTTGTGTTTTTTCCTCTGTGTACTTGTATTATTATTTGTGTCTGCTTGTCATGTTTTTGCTTTTGCTTTGATAAGAAAGAAATAAAAACAGAAAAAGAAGTTACTTTAGAGGAAAAAGATCCTGTCTTAAAAATCCAGTGGAAAAAAAAAAATCAGAAGCTCCAGTAACAAGCAGACATTAATTACTTTACACCATTGTAAACATGTGTATCTTCCAATCTCAGAAGTTTCATATCTGCTGTTTGAAATGCAGGCTCCCGATGTTAATGCATTTCTTCCTGATGTCCTGTTGACCCTGTTCTGCTGTGCAACAAACATTGTTACAAGTAATTATTTTCATTTCTAACTGAAGCCACATATCAACCATGACACTGTTACTCTGCCTTTCTTTTTTTTTCTTGTCAGACTTGGATTTTCCTTTTCCTTGCAGCAGGGATTGCCTGTTTTCGCATAGACGAGTTGTGCCCAGGAGGGGGCTGACCTCCCTGGCATATACAGCTGATAAGAAGTGTCCCCCACGGCTTTAGGAGCCAGAGCACCTGAGCTGCCCTAACTCTGGAGCTAGGTGACAGCTGTGAGAAAGGAGTGTAGGAGCTGGATGAGCTGAACGATGCCCCAGGTGCTGCTCCTACTGCCTGTGATGCTGGGCCATCTGTGCCCCTTTAGGGCTACAGTCTGCAAAGAGCTCTTGATACCTTGTGGAGTCACCCAGACGCCCCTCAGGTCCCCAAAGGCAGTGCGTTTTGCTCCCCAGTTCCTGCAGGAGAGAGCAAAACATGTGTCTGACTGAGGCAATGCCATGTCACATCTTAGATGAGACTGAGGGCATCATGAGCCTCCAGCGAGCAAGTACCAGCCTCAGCTGGAACAAACCATCCTTATTTCAAAGAAAAGTATTGAGCTCATCAAGATTATCGGTTGAACGTGTTCCAGTGATATAATACATCTATGAACAGGAAGATGGAGCCCACGCAGCATTTCCTGCCTGAAGGGGGAAGGTTTCAAAAGTTTCACCTCTGGGGTGGGGTTGTTCTTTCCTACTCCCCTCCTGCACCTTGCTGAGGAAGAGCAAGGGCGGGGGTAAAGCCTGAGGGTGTTCTGTTTGTTTAACATCTATGTTCCAGTGCAGGAGGCACTGGGGACAGAATGGGCAGAGGATAAAGGGTCCAGAGTCCTTACCTTGGTGCCAACTGCTGTAAACCCTACGAGTTAACTCCATTTGGGAGGGGGTAACACTGAAGCTGGAGAGTGTTTGCTCTGAAAAGATTTGAGTGTCTGTCGTTGCTCATCATGTTTGATAATGCATGGTGAACCCCAGCCTGTTCCACTGCTGAAAGAAGAAAAGGGAGTATGATTCAGATGGATCTGCTCACCTTTTAGGAAAATCCTGGAGACTTCTTTCAGACTGAAGGTTATTCAGATCTACTGGAGCAGGTGACTATTTTATATCTGATAGATCTGTGATAGAGGGGAGTAATTTTTTCCTTTTTATTTTTTTTTAACCCTCCCCTTCTCCCCCCCCTCCCCCATTTTAATCAGGCTCTCTGCTGTGTGGAGCTTTCACACTGACATTAGCCCTCTGAAACTCCTTCCAACCTTTCTGAGGGTGAAATCCAGACGGTAGTCAAGGAGAAATATTTGTCCCATGCCACCTCCCAAAGGCAGGAGCTGTTTTGTTTTGTTTTTCCTGTGGGGCACTGCATCTCTCTTGATTCCTATGTGACTATGCCGGCACCTGTTTGTCTAAGTTTCCCTGTAATGCCAAAACAGAAGAGGGCTACAAGATGCAGCTCGATTTCCCGTGGCCATACAGGCAGCACTGCAGGCAGGGGATCGGCAAGGAGGAGAACCTGACGCTGGCAGCAAAGAAACCCCGGTGTTGTACCTGCAGTTTCTCTTCGCCCCTTTGTTGTACCGCACTTTTTCGTCAATCTTGCTGTGAATCTCGTGTGAGTGCTTTCTAGACCCGTTTTAGGCAGTGTTACGCCAGCCTGGGGTTTCCTGTGAACCTCTGTGACAGAGGAATGTCCCCAGCCAGGGCTTACCGTACCTGGGAAATTCCACCGTGCAGAAAAAGTCCAGGGAGCTGCACTCACGCCACTGTCCTCCTCCACCCTGCAGCTTCCCCTCACATGTCATAATATCCCCTTTCCCTTCCGGTTAACCAGAGCCAAAAGATAAGTGGTGTGTGATCCACTGCAATAAAAGTTGCCCTGTGGGTACTCAGCCTGGAACTGCAATAAACTTGTGGGGTGTTGTTTAGGGTATTTTTTTTTTTCTGTGACCAGAAAGCCAGAGTAAGCAGGACTTTCGTGAGGGAGGGGAAAAGAAATTTCCTTACCACTGCTTCTCTGTTTCATACTATTAAACCTCAGAGGAACTTTTCAGTCATTCACACAGACATGGCCATAAGAAATGATCACTTGCCAGTGGAGTGCAAAGAACTGGCTTGTTTTCCATAGATCTATTTGTAACTTCATTCCTCCGACATGAAGGTATGCTGTTATAATTTTATTTGATTTGTTGCTTAAAAAACCTGTTTGTAAAAATATTGGTTGTTTTTTTTTTTCCCTTTGCTTCTAATAGCCTTGCAAGGGGCTTGTGTTATTATTGTATGTGCATGTCTGGGGCTGGGTATGGAAGAAAGGTTGGCTTTTGGGATAGTAATGGGTAGAATCAAAAAGTGAAGAAGCTAAAAAGAATGGTGGGGTTTTTGAAAGCCTACAGTGAATCTAGTAGCAAAATACCTTTAAACAGCTTAGCTGTTTGGGGCAACTCTCTCTGAAACAATCTACACTTTCTGGGGGAGCATATAGTAGTTTTCCAGCGTTTAGATGAAGATGGATGGATGGAAAGCTAAGCTTTGAGAGCACTGAATGGAGGAAGCATTGTTAGTGAAAGCAGGTGTTTTGTGTAATCTTGATTACAAATTCTTTCCTGGCAGCTCACCATTAATTTTGGAATAGCAGAGCATCATCAGCATACAAGCCTGTCAGCTTCAACAGGAGAGGAGTAAAGGGTCATGGTGCAGTGTGAGACAACACAAGGAAACATATAAAAACAGGGATCTACACCTCCTTTCTTGTAATTCAGAAAAAAATATATGTGGGAATGAAAAGAAGTAAGTTTAATGATCTTAAACTTCACTTTAAATTTTGTTATGCTAAGGAGTTTATTAAACCAAACCATACACTTCTTTTCATCACCTGGTGAGGGTTTCTCTGGCTTACCACATGAGGTCAATTATGCAGCACCCCAGTTCATTAACTGTGCCCATGTCTGGCAGGCAGGGAAGGCAGCTCAGCACTAAGCCTCTTGCAGAGGATAAATTGTGGTCTGGTTTTTTTAGACCCCAATTATTTGGGGGCATGTGTGTACCATGGTGTCACTGGAGAGTTGTGTACAGCTGGAGGTGGGGATAAGTTTGCAAGTACTTTAGATTGAAGCCAGGTATTTTTAGCTGGGACTTTGTGGCTTGCCTGGAGGTACATGGAGTGCAGGGAACAGATGATACCCTGGGCTCTCATTCAGTCAAACTGAGTGACCAGTGGTTAGGGACATTAGAAAGAAGGACACATTTCTGCTCTGAATAAAACTCCAAGCTGACGCTTGGTGATCACTTTCCAGCGAGTGATTTTTTTTTTGCTAATTAGACCATTTTTTTTAAACGTTTACAGCAAGCCACATTTCCTGTTCCATTTAATGGCAGTGGGTATGAGTAGGGTGTGTGTGGGGAGGAAATGGCCTCTGCCTCTTGAGCACTGGCCAAGCCCTGGGTGGCTTGGGGCAGCCCAGCTGCCTTGTACTCTACCACCTCAGAGGTGCTGGTTGGGATATATTCAGGATCATCATTAACAGTTACTGGAAAAGCATTTCCAGCAGCTCTCTCGGGCACTGGGAAGCTTCTCTTGCCATCCCTGGGCTTCATGGAGTAATGGGGCAGCAGGCACAGCACGATCCCTCACTTCAGCTTTGCCTCCTGCTGCAGCCCAGGTGCTCTGACCTCACTTTGCTTCTCACCTGGACTTGTGAGAGCAGCAAAACTCAATCCTGGTGGTGCTGCTGAAAAAGTCTTGCTGAGAAACCACTGTGTGACTTTACGTGTTCCCAGTCACAAGCTCCTGAGACAAAATGTACGAGGTAGAAAAAAGAGCTGCCTTCACTCTTGCTTTTTTCTTAAGAAATTGGCAGGAAATTAAAAGGAAACTTAAACATCCATGGGCTAGCTTCTGTGGAGAGCAGCGTCCTGTCAGACGGGATGTGTCTGGCTTTGGTAGGTGTCTTTTCCCAACTGAGAACTGGGAGCGGGAGCCAATGCCTGGGAACAGAGCTTTGCACTGTGCCCCACCAAATCAAAGAAGTAATTTTCAACTTTCTTAATGTTTTATGCTAACTCATGCATGATTTACATATTACTGTAGATTTGTCATTACTGTCACGGATTTCTTCCTAAATGTGTAGCAGCTGGCTGTAAAGTCTGTAGAAAGAACACAGTATTTTGTATCCTTTACATAATATTAATACCCTTTATGCAGACATAGGACATCTGTGGTTGAGACTTGTGTCAACAAATTCTGACCCATAGGTGCAGTTGATGTTTTCTCAACACACATTTAAATGAAGATAAAACCTGCCCTAGTACATGCAATTCATACTAAGCACCAGGAAAGATTTTTACTGCTGTTCGAAAGCAACCTAACAGTTTCCCTACCATAATAAATTTTTGTCTATCTTGATTTAGGTGCTTTTTTAAATGAGCAAATTTCCTGTTTATTGAATTTGTGTCTGACTAATGGAGGAAAGCTCTGCAGCTGAGTTCCAGGACTTTCCCAATGGTCAGACAGCCATGTATTTTGAAAGTTGGGATTTCTCTAGTGCATAGACATCTGAACTGAAGGCATTTAAACTCTATAAACTGGAAAACACAGTGAAATAAGATCAAGACATTAGCTGAGGGCACTATAGATTATGATCTACAGAGTTAACATGCTACAAGTGCTTTTTACTGTGATTTTCTTGGTTTTGCCTGGGCTTTCCTGCTCACAGATCTGCACCCCTGAGATGATGGTATGCTCACAAGCTGTGTAGGATTTTGCAAAGCAGTGCTGAGGCTTCTTGCAGGTGTAGATCCTGCGATGCAAGCACTGCACAGGTGAGCTGCATGCGTGCTGACAATGTGTCTGGGCTTCCTGGACTGGTCACCTATTAGGTCTGCTGTCTGGCATATGTGACTGGTTGACCAAGTCCAAGGAGAGTGTAAATTTTCAAATTCTGCCTGGACTGTGTTTTTCAGTGGAAAAACACATATTTTGGGAAGCGTGGATATATGGTAAGCTTAACCTTACCTGTTACTACACATAAATTGCGAATCTAGGAATGCAGGTTCCTGGGTACGCTGCAGTTCAAAAAATCATGTTTTTCTGGGTTCAAATCTCACTGAGAGTTTTTCTTCCCATTCCTGTACTGAAATGTTAAGTGGCAATGTGCACTGGGACAGCTTTGCAGTCCCTGCTAGAAAACAGTTTCATTTTACAGGTGGTTGAAATGGTCCTTGTTTTTTTGTGGAAGGTAGAAAAACTCAAATCAAAGTACACTAGAGCCTAACTCACCTGCTGTGCTTGCAACACAGGCTCCTGAATCTGACAGCAGAAAATAAAATTAATGTGGGCTCAGAATGGCAGGTTTTGGCCCAGTCAGTCACCTAAGTCAGAAGAAAAAATGTCTTCATTTTAAGCCACAAGGAAAACTGATGCTTACTTTGCCAAACCTGCACTAATTTCCCCTAACAGCACTAACTCCCTTTCTAAACTGGAATATCATAACAATAACCAAATATTTTGAGGTAAGAATGAGTACTATTTACCTCATCTATGTACATACAGGATTCTTTACAGGTAACATATGACGTTGCCCTTTGCTATGGGGAAACAGATTTCTACTCCTTGTTTACACGTCGTGACATCAGTGGTGCATGTATTTCTTAGCTGTGTGTTCCTACTGCAAGGCACTAATGAACTAATGAGACATGTAAGCTTCTGAGAAAACATGACTAACCAGGGTAGTGAGTATCTTGAGAGGAATGTTCACAAACAAAAGGTATATGTACAAAGAAACTGTTGACTTTCACAGAACTCAGATCTACTTCACCAGCTTTGCAACAGTTACTGGGTTTAGGGTTTCTTCTCTACTGATTTAAACTGCTTTATATACAAAATGGGAAAGGATCTACTTAGCAGCAACTTTTTTTTAATTTCTTTTTTCTATTTTTTTAAAATATCAGACAGCTTGGGAGAAAAAAAAACAGAATTGAGGGTATTCTTTGGATCAAAGGAGCAAGGCCAAAAAGAATATGTTAAATAAAAAAGTCTGAGTTTTCCTTTAATATGAAGAATTATACATGCCCTCTTTTGATGTTCAGGTTGATTCCAGAATGTCAGACTTAGAGACCAAAGTCTAGGAAAAATGTAGCAATACAAGTACAGCAAAGAGGGAATAAGCACTGGCTCCTCTGTACCAGCTTTTCGAGCAAAAGTGTGTCACAGACCATTTCCAACCTGCTGACATGTGCTTTCCAAAACCGTTAAAGGAAGCAGAGGTACAGATCCCAAACACTCTTTGGAGTGGAATAGTTACTAAGCTTTTAGCTCTGGTTTTCTTGATTCTATTCCAAAAGCAATCTGAGTGTTATGCTGGATAGTTTGGGGGGTGCATGCACCGTGGAAAGGCTGCTGGGGTACAGAGGCGTGGCAGTAGTGTTCACACAGCTCGACTCACAGTCTGCAGCAGGATCCTAATTATACCTGTTGGAGAATAGGGAACATTTGACGTCCATACAGCAAACTTGCATTAAGCAACAGGATTGTAAACTACCATTTTTATTTCCAGTTTGAGAAATACTACAAAGGTTATACTGCTCTAGAAATATGTTGCAAAACCGAGTTCTTGTTACTAGTAGTTTGTGCTGTGCCACTTTACCTAGAGGCTGATTCTTATCCTGCGCTGCTGCTTAGGAGACAGACTGAGCAGAGAGATTTATTCTGCTCCCACAGCCACTGAACCATGGGCTGCTCTGAGAACTGGCATGTTCCTCACTCACAGAGGGAGGTTGGGAAGGAGTGTGTGTTTGGCAGAACAACTCTGTGCTGCTCTACTGGGAAGAAAAGCATTCACTTTCTGGGCTTGACTTATTTATTTATCTATCTGAAGTCTACATGCCCCTGTAACGTTCCCCCCAGTACATGCCCCAGGGATTGAGCAGCACAGGCACACTGCACCTTTTCTCTGTGCTGGCTCTGATTAGGGCAGCAAAGGGGAGACACATGACCTTGGTTAGCCTAGGTGTTTAGTTGTTGGTGAAAGTCTAAAATGCTGGTATTCAGCTGCTTTTATTTTTGCAATGAGACTCCTACTCAGTAAGCACAAGCTTCAAGACAACAAGGTTTTGTTTTTTTTGTTAACTGAACTTTTAGATCTCTTCAAAGTAGCTCAAGGGTGTGCACAAGTCACCCTATCAAAAGCTGTTTCGGTAATTAAGTATATCAGATTAACCTAAACCAAGACTGATTGCTTTTAATGCTACAATAGTTGTCCAGGCTGTGTTCTGAAGGGAGGGAAGAAGCAGATTTTTCAGGAAAAAGTGCACTCTGTTTGTTTTTCGTGTTTTTTGAGATACCAAGATAAGCCTATCTCGCTTTTTGCTGGTGCACAGAAGAGGGGTTTCAGGACACGTGTTGCTGATAATGGCCGCTAGTTGGCATTATTGATACATCCCCGTAAATGGAGATGGTGCAATAAATCATAGAAAGACGGCACTCAGGGAGCGGAGGTGGCCAACTCTGTGTTCACCTTGCAGCCTTCTCCAGATTTGGGATTAATGGGCTGTACTGAATTACAGCTCAGACATAGCAGGCTGACACTACTTGTGTCCCAGCTGGCCCCTCTTCACCTCAGTTGTTTGTAGCTGTCTGTACAGGCTGTGTCAGGTTTCTCATCAACAGAAAAGGTGACAAGTGCTTTTTCTTGGTCACCACCCTGCCCCAGAGGAACTTACTTTGGCTGAAGATGCCTCACAGGGTTTTGGTCACCACAGATGTTACGTAGTGTTTGGGCCAAAACCCAAACGCTCAAGGTCTGCAGCATTAATAATCTCAATTTGTGAATGTAGCAATAATTTACCAGCAACTCTCTTGGAAACACTTTGAGAGTACATGTCTGCTGGGAGCCAGCTCATGTTGTGCAACCAATGGGTGTGTGTGTATTTTTCAAAGAGCCTTTTGTTACAGAGCTCAGTGGAATTAGACTTGTCTTAATCTGCTTTGACTGGGAGTAGGTTTATGCCAGAAGACCTGATAAATAAAATGTCACTGATGAAACAAGTATGAGCTGAGGAATCAGAGCATTGCCTGAAGTGGATTTTGCTTGGTAAAAGGAGAGCGAATCAGTAATTCAGCCTTCAGGAGAGTAGCAACTTTGGAATAGAAGAGAAAAAAAAGATCCACACCCTTTTTAAGAAAAAAAACAAACAAACACGTACTCATGAAATCACTTTATAGAATAGTTTCCATTCATATGTAGGCACTAATCTTCAATTAAATCCATTCCAAAATTGTTACTGAACAGCAAGGATAAAGGTGCTGCCTGTCCCTGCCCGCATGTTGTTTAGGGACCTTTCACAGGACGATACAACCACAATGAGAGAAATCCACTTTTGGTTTGAAATCTCTTTTAATCTGAACATTTTGAAGGGAATTGCAGGCGACTACGATGACAAATCTAATTTTCTGGACTACTGACTTCTCAAATTCACATTTCTACTTGTTAAAAGATGAAATCCATTTGTTGCAGTAGTTGTAGACCCTCCTGGTGAGATTAAAATAACTGGCTTTCTGGGCTACGTGACAGAGATGAGAATGGAAAGGGCTATTGTTTGGATCCACTTTCAGAAAGCTGAGCTGTGGGTTCTCCCATTAGCCACTGAGTGTGCAAAGAGCATTCAGGGGCTCAAGGATCTCTGAGCACCAAGTGCTTTTCAATGAGGAAATACATAAAAGTATCTACCTAAGGCTAAGGTATTGTAACTGAGGTCTAAGTCTTGAAGAACAATGGAGAACCATCTCCTTGTGTGCTTAAACCGTACGGCCTGATTTCATAAATCTTCACTTGTGTGAAGCAGTTAATTAAATGAGGGAGGTGTGCTTGAGAGAGCTGCTGCTCAGGAAGCAAGTGAGTTTTTCCCTTTTTTGGCACTACTTGGCATCTGATTTCAGTTTATGGGTTCCACTTGCAAATTTTGCTGTGACTCCACAGATTCAATCTATGGTGTAAAACACCAGTCTTTGCAGTAGATAACTGCCTACCTAATTCCCAGTGGAACCCTTCCTTCATCTGACAGTGGAAGAAATATTTGAATAATATAAAGTAATTCCCTCCTGCCTCCTCATGGGCTGATTAATACAATTTTATGCTGCACCTGTTCCATGTTTTCCAATACAATTAAAACATTTATAATAATATAAATTATAGACCTTCAATTTGCATAATATACTTTAGAAAGACCATGTTGTTTTACTACATAATTTTTGGAGCGACCACAGTGCCAAAAACATCCTAATCTCAACCTCATCGAAAAAATCACGTTTGTGTTTTAGAAGACAGTGACCTCAGTAGAAACGAGGAAAGCAGAAATACTTGTTTGAAAAGTAGAAACCCGAGAAGTCTCCCCGTGGACATTGGCAATAACTCACTAGTGTTGTTGCCATTAATCGCAGCCACACGTTTCGCCCAGTTTTCGTTCTGGTGTTGTGTTGCTTACCCACTTCTCCCCGCCGGCCCTGACAGAGAGGCTTTGTCACGGCAGGATGGTGCAACCCACACTCAAAATAACTCCTGTGTCTGCCCTCTGCCTACTACATGCTCCAGTAAGAGCCGAACAGAGGTGACTCATCTGTGTTGTGAGTTACCTCTCACGTTCCCCTTCTCGCCGGATGCTCCTCACTTGAAGCACATGACCAAAAAATCCCTGTACTCCCAAACCTGCGTCCTGACAGGAGTGGGGCGAACGCTCCCACACTATCACACTTGGGGTGAGAGGTACATGTGCATGGTGGCACCAGCCGGCATCAGCAGCAGTGGGAGGCTGGGGGAGAAGCTCATTTCCATTTCTGCAACTCCGTAAGAGGGTGGAAATAGGAAGAGGGTTGTGAGCGAGGGCTGCCAAAGCTGCATTTGGACAACACTCTGGGGCACATGGTGTGATTCCTGAGGTGTCCTGTTCAGGCCCAGGAGTCTGACTTCTGGGGGATCCTGGTTGGATCCTGATGGGTCCCTTCCAACCCAGCATATTCTATGATTCTTTGAAACCTACAGGCGCCAGCTCGGAGGACAAGGTACGAGGCGGCTTCCACAACCAGCATCCCCATCATTCCCATCCCATCTCACCATCCCCATCCCCATCCCCATCCTGGCGCGGTGCCCGGGCTCGGGGACCGGGTGGCCACCAGCCCGAACCCACTCCCCGTCCNCCCGGGGGGCGGCGGGGGGAGCCGCGGTTCGCGCCCTGTCCCTGCGGGGGGCGAGGCCGGTCGCCGACCCTGTGGGGTTTGGAAGCTGCCGAAGCGATGAAGAGCGGGAGCGCTCCGTGCCCGGTACCCAGGGTGTTCCCATCCTTGGAAGCGGCCGGCGGGTCCCTGGCCGAGGAGGCAGCGGAGGAGCCGCTCGCCCGGCCATGGGATGGTGGAGGGGATGCGGGAGGCAGCGCCTTGGCTCACCTCTGCTAACCCGGGGTTTGGGCGGATTCCCACAAGAGTTCCCGGTTTTGGTTGTTTGAGGTTTTTTCCTACTTTATTTTTCTTTATGTCTCTTTGCATCTTTATGCGTAAACGGCGTCAGTAGCTTAAATTCGGGTTTCGTTTTCGTGTCTCCACAGTTGAACAACACATGGGGGGAGGAAAGCAGCATAGAGGACCTTTCCAGGGGGTCCGTGTGAAGAACTCCGTGAAGGAGCTCCTGCTGCACTTTAGGAGCAGCAAACAGATGTCCTCGGGCCCCGCTACCGAAGAAAGCAAGGTAACCACCGGCATTTTTCTGCACTGACTTATTTGNCCCCGCCGCGGGCGCGGCTCCTCCCGCGGCCCTTACGGGAAGCGCGGCCCCGCCCGGCCCGGTCCCGCCCCGCGNGAGGCAGCGCCTTGGCTCACCTCTGCTAACCCGGGGTTTGGGCGGATTCCCACAAGAGTTCCCGGTTTTGGTTGTTTGAGGTTTTTTCCTACTTTATTTTTCTTTATGTCTCTTTGCATCTTTATGCGTAAACGGCGTCAGTAGCTTAAATTCGGGTTTCGTTTTCGTGTCTCCACAGTTGAACAACACATGGGGGGAGGAAAGCAGCACAGAGGACCTTTCCAGGGGGTCCGTGTGAAGAACTCCGTGAAGGAGCTCCTGCTGCACTTCAGGAGCAGCAAACAGATGTCCTCGGGCCCCGCTACCGAAGAAAGCAAGGTAACCACCGGCATTTTTCTGCACTGACTTATTTGTTTTTAATGGTTACTGAGGCTGACAAAAAATTGCCTTGCGATAACGCTAGAAATGAGCTGCTGCTTTATCTGATGTGGCTGTGGAGTCAGTGTTTTTCCTTTTCAATGCATAATGACAGAATGCAGCTGGGAAGAAATCAGTGAGAAGGGTTACTGTAGGGGAAGGAGGCACTTAAAAATGTTCTTACTCAGCTTTATTTTCTAAAGGGAGTTTGGATAAAGATACGTTTGTGTTACGAAACCACAGAAACTCCCTGTTAACTGCAATGAGATCATTTGTTGGAAGGGTTTGAGATTCTTCTCAGAAGAGATTTGTTATGTTTTTGTGCTTCTCTGTGCAAAACAATATAAAGGTAGGCCTTTCCAGTCTCAAAAGACAAAAAAATACAGGAAATTCTGAGAAGATTAAAGGGTTAACAAATTTTTGGTTTTATTAGAATAGTTTTTCTGAGTATGCATTTGCGATCTTCCTAGATAAGTGTTGTCACTAGAAGATTTTTGCATAAAAAAGTTCATGACATTGCAGAAGTGACTGGTTTATTTATGTTTTTAAAAAATCCTCAGGCAGGAAAAGTGTTTTTCTCTAGATTTTCTTGAGTTTTGTGGTATTGTAACGAATAGCTTAAAAAGCCTAAAGAAAAATGGTGGTTTTCATATAAGTTTCATGAAATTACTTCCATTTTTTAATCTTAATTAAGTGCAATTAAGTTAGGGTTAGACAACCATGTTCTAGAATTACTATAAGGTATATTCTGTGTTTATAGAAGGAAGTAATTTCTGCTTTCATGGTGGTTTTGTTTTGTTTGTTTGTTTCCTTGAAATAACATAATAACAGAATTATCTGCATTTTTCTTAAAAGGCACAAGGAGGATTGGTGAACTACGAGCCATACACAGGTAGACTGTTTTTTATACATATGCTGCAGTATTAAATCAATTGTAAGAGTAACCTCCCAATGGATTCTAAGTTTGTTTTCTTCTCAGCAGAGCTGAAGAGCATACTAGGTCACAGTGGCAAAAGAAAGGCTCCCGAGCTCCTTTCTGATGGACCTTCTTTCAAACGCCAAGCTAATATTCACTCACATCTCCTGGTACGTGTAGTAATTTTTGCTTTGTACAATCTACCAGATATAACTACACCTCTACCTTTCTGGGGCTTGTTTTGATTTTTTTTTTTTTCTCCTGCCAGACACCACCCCAGACACCAACTTCTATGGATAACATGGAGGAGACACATAAAAATGACCCAAAGCACGACAGCAGTTCTGATCTGCTTCAGAACATCATAAACATCAAGAATGAGTCAAGCCCCATTTCTCTGAACACGGTGCAGGTTAGCTGGTTGCACTCTGTCTCCAGTCACGGCTCACCTGCTGAGCAGTACCAGGACAGCCCAGGAACACAGGCTTTCTCCCCATCCCAGAAGTACCAAGCATTCCAAGATCATACCAACCACCATATACTTGATCTGCCACAACATTACCAGTTCCCTCCATCCCAGAACCCAGATTTGTCACAGAGTTACCCTCCAGATGCCTCCCTGGAGTACAGGCCGTTTGCTGCCAACGACCAGTCTCCTGCCTACCAGCAGAACACCTTTGAGAGCCATGAACTGCAGTACTGTCCATCGCAGAGCTTCTCCTCCCTCTTGAACGACTCCGAAGGCTCAGAGGGCATCTCCCTCCAGCCACTGACCAGTGCCCACCCACAGGCTGATGTTGCCCCTCATGCCCCAAACTTCAGCTTGCTTTCCACCAACGTCTGTGGTAGTCTGGAGCGCAGTGTCTCTTTGGCTACTTTGAATGTCTCCCTGCCAGACCAAAACATTGCCAGAAGCACAACCCAGCTGGGCAAGTCGTTTTTTCAATGGCAAGTGGAGCAGGAGGAAAACAAACTGGCAAACATCTCTCAAGACCAGTTCCTTGCCAAAGACTCCGATGGAGACACGTGAGTGCCTTTTATCTCGGTGTTTCTTATGTGGGAGGTTGGGGAATGTTTCTGTTTGGGTTTTGGTGGACCACAGGGTTATAGTGGAAGCAGTTCATTAGCAGTGTTTGTCACAAGTGCAGTAGCTTAGTTAATCAAGCAAAACATGTGGCCTTGCTGGTGGCTGTGATGTAGAGTTACAGCACACTGAGTAGCTGAGGTGTTTGTATTGTCTAATTTTGGGTACTTCTTGGTAGACTTTGGTAAATGGGGAGAAAAACATTCTAATTTAGATGCTACAAATTGCCCTCATAGGATCCCCATGATCCCCTGCCCCCATGATCCTGTCGTAGTTATGCAGAGGAGTTCTGAAACTGGCAGCATAACACCCCTACCATATGTTTGGATCTCTAGTGTCTTGAGCCCTGGTTTGTATGTTGGTGTAATTCTTGTTTCCTCTCTTCCCTGCAGCTTCCTTCACATTGCTGTTGCCCAGGGCCGACGAGCACTCTCCTATGTTCTTGCAAGGAAGATGGCTGCCCTGCACATGCTGGATATTAAAGAGCACAATGGCCAGGTGAGGTTCTCAAAAAAATCTTTGCACCTGCTTTGTGCACCTGAGTGATTCTGCATGTCTGGACCTTGAAAAAGATGTGGTGAAATGCTTATTTAATATTAACCCCAAGATTTAGCCTGCATACTAATATTAACCTTGAGCTATTAATACTTCTTGGGATCACCTTGAGCTGGTTAAACTATGTGCTCTGCTTCATTTGCCCTGGCTCCCTTGTATTCATAATCACTGCTTAAATAATACCAGGTAGCTAGGCTTTTTATTTGTTTTAGTTGCTCTTTCCTGTTAGAGATCAGATGACTAATAGCTTAAATTTTCTTGTGATGTTTGCAGAGTGCTTTCCAGGTTGCTGTGGCTGCCAACCAGCATCTCATTGTGCAGGACTTGGTTAGCTTGGGGGCTCAAGTCAACACCACAGACTGCTGGGGTAGAACGCCACTGCATGTTTGTGCTGAGAAGGGGCATGCCCAGGTCCTCCAGGTAAGAACCAGCAGGCACAGCTCTGCCCTGGCCATTAGTGCTTACACTCTGTATTAGTTGTCTTGGGAAACTCTGGAAACACCGCTGCTCCCTTTATCTCTGCGTAGCCCTGAGATATACAGGGCTACACTAATAGCTTGAAGTGAGACTGAATTTCCCATCAAGGTTCTTGCTGACATTTTTAGGAGATGTGGTGGGATACTCTAGTCTACCAAACCAAATCAGTAAATAAGTTTCCTCTTATTCATAGAATGGTTTGAGTTGGAAGGGACTTTTAAAGATTTTCTAGTTCCAAGCACCCTGCTGTGCTCAAGGACACCTTTCAGCAGATCGGGTTACTGAGAGCCACATCCAACCTTGGACACTCCCAGGTCCAGGGATGCCATTAGTTATTGCAACTTTGCAGTAAGACAACATGTAAAGTTGAAGCAGTAGGTGATTTGGAAAAGACCTAAATGTGTACCTGTTCCTACTTTTGTAGGCAATCCAAAAGGGAGTTATGGGAAGCAATCAGTATGTGGACCTTGAGGCAACAAACTATGATGGTGAGTACTTAGAGTTTATAATTTCACAGAATCAGAGTTAACAAGGTTGGAAGAGACCATAGAGGTCACTGAGTCCAACCTCTTATCTAACCTATTACCAGCCTATTACCCAACACCATCCCACCATTTATAGAGTTACTGGATATTACAGTGTTTTATAACTGCTGGTGTGAATGTTATCTAGGGTTGAGAGGCAATAAAATGGAGTATTTCTTTTTCAGACTGAATTTTATGGTTATAATTGACCTGTCTGTCATATAAAAACATGATTAGTCTCTGTCAGGATCTCTTTCCTTTTGGAAACCCCTGCTGGGTTTGGCATGGAGGGCATAGGTAGTAATTGGCTATTGTTTAAAACATTTGAATGCAGCATTATATCAGTGGATACAGAAGCCAGAATCTCTAGCACTAGAGAGCTGTTTTATTTGGACTTGTTTTACTTACAACATCTCTTTCTGATGTATATTTTGTAAGAAAAATGTATTAGAAATTGATTCTTTCATTATCTGCTGGCTGAGACCTCACAGTTGGTTGCTACTGAAATCCTCTAGTGGTGGACAACACAAATACGAAGCTGCTCAGAAGCAGTCACTGTCACTTACATATATGGAACTGTCTCTGGGCTTAGTGGGAGGAGAAGCTCCTTTATCCAGCCTTTGAAACAAGCAGCCAGTCAATACTTTTGTATTATGTTTATTCATTAATTTTATTTTTTTTTTATGTTAAGGTATGACAGCATTGCACTGTGCTGTTCTGGCCCATAATGCTGTGCTGCATGAACTGCAAAACAGTCAACCACCTCACTCCCCTGAGGTCCAGGAGCTTCTGCTGAGAAACAAGAGTCTGGTAGAAACCATCAAGACTCTGATACAAATGGGAGCCTCTGTTGAAGCAAAAGTAAGTAAAATGGTTAGTCTGAAGTGCCAGATCCAGAGAGAATGGGGAAACAAAACATGTCCCTTTTTCCCACGCCACATTTCAGCTTTATTACAAAGGAAGTAGACTAATTTGAAAGCTTCCTTGCAGTTTAATTTACCCAAATGGGATGAGAATGTTGCATTCATTCAGATCAAGGTATTATCAATGCAAATGAACCCTGGGGAAAGAGGGAGATGACAGTCTAATTTCTGGATTAAGAATGATGCTACGCTGGCTGGAGTTAGTAGTGTTGTAAAGTAAGAATATCTTTGGAGCACTCTGAGGTATCCATAGTCATAGGGTACTGATCATACTTTGTTCTTGAATGCAAATTTATTCCAAAACTGCTTACCTGTGCAGTTCAGGTCTGTGCTGGGCCAGACCATTACTTAGCCAAATATCAAATGTTACATTATGTGACTTTATGCAGATGAGATCAGGTCCATTGTTCATGTGGATATTAAAATATATATTCAGATTGACTTTTGATGCATTGTAGTGCAAGTATGTTTGTTCAACACTCTGCACTTACTTTGCTTTCTGTTTTTATTTGTCTACATGTTCACCCTGGATAGATGAAGCACCTGCAGGGAAGACTAACAGTTTCTTTTTTTGATAGGATCGTAAAAGTGGTCGTACTGCTTTGCATTTGGCAGCAGAAGAAGCAAACCTGGAGCTCATTCGTCTCTTTTTGGAGCTGCCCAACTATCTCTCCTTCGTTAATGCAAAGGTATGGTGATTTTTCCATAATGTAGATGTAATCCAGGATGGGCACACATGTGGCACTGTGAGTGTCCTGAGATTGATGCCCTCAACTTCATGGAGTTACTTTGTCATTTTCAGGCTTACAATGGCAACACAGCACTCCACATGGCTGCCAGCCTGCAGTATCGGGTGAGTCAGTTGGATGCTGTGCGCCTGCTGATGCGTAAGGGAGCTGATCCAAGTGCCAGAAACTTGGAGAATGAACAACCAGTTCACCTGGTTCCTGATGGCCTCGTAGGAGAACAGGTAAAGAAATCATGGCAACCCTCTCCTTTCATCTGTCCTGTATACACAAGGGCTTTATTCCTCTCCAAAAGTTTCTTTTGGGTTTTGAGTTGCAGCTTTTAAGGAAAAGATTTAGCAAATGCCATTTTATTCAGAGAGCTTTAGTTTAAATATCAAGATCAGGCAGAATATACAAAGACCTGAAACTTAAGGTTTCACTTGTAGCTTTTATTTTTTCCTGTCAAGATAGGCTTTGTCCTTGTAACCTTTGTAATCTCTTTGTAACATACTGGAGGTAATAGTCCTCTTGTTCATCTCAGTATGGCCTGAGATCATGCTTTTATTGCTGTTGTCTTAGTAAGTAGTGACAGTTCTTAGACCTGAGTAACAGATTTTTTTCCTAGGACCTATACAGATATGTGATGAAAAAGGTTATTTAACTTGAGGCTAGTAAGTTAAGTACACCTGAGGTGCTGACTACTGCCTTTCATTGGCTCAAATGCTGTGAAATTGGATCAATTTTGGTGTAACTGAACTCAGAACCTAGGCTTAGATAAATGAGGAATGCAAAACTGGGTCTAGGGTGGGGTGTTTTTCAGGTTATGGCTCCATTTAGGATGATGAATGCTAATGTATGTCTTTTTCTCTTCTTCAGATAAGACGTATCCTAAAAGGGAAGGCGATTCAGCAGAGAGTGTCGCCATTTTAAGCTCCATGTTTCTTGGAGTTCAGCAACTCACACTCACTGTCAGTCAGGCAGTCCTAATGTATCTGTAAATAGACCATTTGCCTGGTGTGGGCAAATGTTAGTTGTTTCTATGAAACAAAAGTATTTTGTTCACTATTATATAGTGGGTTATATCAGAGTAAAAAAAAAACCAAACCTCAACAGTCAAATTCCTCTGACCAAATGGGAATGTTTCATTCCCACGTGTGTTGAACATTTGTCTGGATACCTGGGTTTCACAGCTATGGCAAGACTGATTTTATTTAAACAACCGTAACTTCTAGACAAGGACAATTCTACAGGATTTTGTTTTGTTTTTTTTTTAGAGAGGGCTGATTCAGAGAAATTAAATATTTTTGAAGTTAAACATTTATTTATGTAATTTTGTAGCTTTCTTCTAGTATCTTGTGCATTATATATATGGTCACTGGCACTATTGTACAGCTGTATAGTTCTGAGAATCTATTGATCACTCGGGGAATGGTCTGACAAAACAAGTTCCTGGATCCTGAAGTTGCAAATCGCATATAGAGTTTTAATACTAGACTGGTACAAATTGGGTAAATTCTGTTGTTTTGGAAGACTGAAGATGGACAGTACAGTTAAGATAGATTGTCCCTAGCACTGATTTGTGCATGCTTTTGGAGTTGTTAATAAAACATGAAAATCCATGCTGCTTCAGGGGACTGTATCAATTTTTCTTGTACCCAGTGGGGGTTTTTCTTTTGATGGAACAATAGATTGAAAGATCATGATTTTTGTGTATGTAAGTTGCACTTTAAGGGACATGATCCTGATTCAGTGCAAATATTTAGCATGCACTTAACTGTTGATGCATGCTGAAATGTCTCCAGGTTAGTTATAATACTTCAACATGTGTAAGCCCTACTAGTGTTGGTAGAGCTTAATCACATGCCTAAGTAGCTTGCTTGAATTGAGTTCTAGTTAATTCTAGAAACTTAATGTTTTCCACCTCCTAAGCAGAGTTAGTCCATTTATGGTTTTACCTTATAGGTATTGTGGCTAACCAAGTAATATTTGAAGTTAATGTTTTTCTATTTTTTAATAATTATGATTATTAATGCAAAATGTATACTGATGATGCTGTATACCTGTGTTCTGTTGGAGAAAGCTTCCTCCTATCACTTTCTGAATGATCCATGCTGGGCTGTAATCCAGTAATGTGTTCTCTGTATGGTCTTTTGCTCTTAAACTGTTTTTGCATCACATTCAATTCTCTGCAATAACCATTTAATTAGTCTGATTATGCTGTTTTGACCAAGTATGTCTTGTAGACCAGCTACATGAAAAAAATCTGATATGTGGAGGCTTAGTTGCAATGTATTTCTTGAAGGGTCATGTGTAACTTGTGTTTGAATAAACAATATAATTAAATTTTGGTGGTTACTGTGTGTGATACAAACAATGGCGATGAAATCAAGCTGGAGATAAATCTGATTTGGCATGCTCATACTGTGAGGCTGAGAGGTCATTTGTTAAGGATGAAATTAAATCTTTCCATCCTGCTGTTTATGCTTTCCCTTGTTTTACGCTCAGTTTGAAGCTGGTGCTTGGATGTTCTGGGTCATGCACTGTGTGGGTTGTACTGCCTCTGTATTTAGCAGATATGCCCCAAATAGAGATAATAGTCACCAGGTTCTCCAAATTGCAGGTTGTTACCTGAACATTTGTCCCTGTGTACTTGAAAGGACTATAGCAGTTCTGATAATGTTATGTTCTCCCTATGACTTCCTTGCCTTTGTAGTACTTGGTTCTTGCAGCTCGGACACAAGTGTCACCTTGGCATAGGTGGCAGTTTGTGTGAGCAAATGAGGCCATGCACATGGGAATGAGATGTCCTCGCATCACAGATAAGAAGATGGGCTCTGAGCTGGCAGTAATCTCAGGAGGAAGAGCTGCCATCATGGCCTGTTCTTACTGGGCGTGGAGCTGATGAGATGGCAATAGTTGAGGGAGAAAAGCTGATGAAGCATTAGCATCTGTAGGAAAAGAAATTAAAACCAAGAGGGCTTCTATGCTGCTGTATTTACCTGCTGTCTGTCCCTGCTTTACTGCTTGCTGTGTGTGGCGAGTGTGTCAACCCGGGTGAATGTCTGGGGATTGGAAGAGGCCCAGAGGTGTGGAGGAGCTTCCTTGCAGGGAGCAACAGATCAAACCAGGGCAGTCCTGCAGAGCCATGACAGGCCAGAGAAACTGAGTGAGGATGAACTGCTTGCTCTCCCTTCAAGTAGGGAGCTGGAAGCTATTAATGAAGGTACCAAGCACATAACAGACACTTGAATGCTGGAAGTAGTAGAAGAATGTGGTGGAAACAAGAGATTTGTTGCTGTGGGGAGGGCCTGCATACATACTTAGATGAAAAACCTTTCTGGGGAGAGTTACTGAAGAGAGTGACCATATGCTGAGGTACTGTTCTGCAGGCTTGTCCTGCTAGCAGCTCTTCCCTAGGGACTTACTAATGGACACTCACAGGCCCGATGTACTCGGATTGCTGTGGCTAGGCTCTTAGTGGTTCATGGGTTCATTCAGACTTTCACAAGAAGAAAACAGGAAAATCACCTAGCAGCCAGTTGAGTGCTTCAGAGGCATGGTTGCAGATCCTCTGCTCCTGCCTTGTGCAGAAGCTAATAGCTTGGGATATAAAAAGGTGAAATGGAGCCTCTATGGAAACACCTAATTGAGTTTATATTGTGTGGAAGATGCTGTCATCTGCCCCCTCACTGCAAGTGACCTTGCCTTGGGTATATACTTTTTATTTCTAGAGAAGCCCAAAAGTACTGTTTCCAAATCATTTTCATTTTTCTTTGTAAGAGGTGATTACACAGGAAAAAGATTTGCTGATGAGATCTTCTAGCCCTTCAGATCAGCCTGATCTGACAACCTGGCACTCCTTTCTGGGTGGCATTGACTGAGTCATCTCACAAAAAGATAAAGTCCCTTGGGCTTGTAAGATTGGCAGAGCATTAGGATGTGTTCAGCTAATACTTGAACATAAAGTAGGTGCTGTTGGTGAGAGGCATTTAGCAAGCAGTGTGGTGCTTTTGGTGGCACTTTATGCCCTTCTGAAAGGGGCACTCCTGGCACTCCAGTCTCCCCTTAGGAATTTTCTGATTTGGAGTGTTTGAAGCTAATTTTATGTGCCTAGAGCCTAATTTCATTGTCTTAAGAACTCAGTAAAAAATTTCACAGTAAAGCATTCAGGCTCTGACTCATTTTTTCCCTCCTGTGATCTTGGAAAGGTCTGTCATATCTGACATAACTAGCTACTAGGAACAATCCCTTTTTACTGAGGGGCAAGCAACACTAAATATTTAGCAGGCTAATAGTGTTTCCCTGAAAACTTATCATGCTGGGAAAGTGCTGGATAGCTTTTATTGATGTGGATGCAGGGCCAACATTTATTTTGTTGGAGTGGAGGCAGACAACATTCTGGCTTGGGTCTGCTTTGGAATATTAAGACGTGTGGTGCTTTGTTCCCAGGATGTTTCTGATTTGTTTGTCTAAGTAACCCAACCCCAGAAAAGAGTTACTTTTTGATTTTTGTGGGCTACTCATCTGGCTGGAGTTCTAGAAGGTGGCAACCCATGATTTGCAAGAACTATGTTCTGCTTTTAGAGATGGAAAAAGTACATTTCCCACATCTATTGCTCATTTTATATTTTTATCATAAACCAAAACATAGCCAGGAAGTGCATTCTTAGAGAGGTTGGGTGTGATAGAAATGACCACAGAGATATGACGTGAGCTGCTTGTTCTTCTTGCCTGACAGTTTGTGTATCTGGTTGCCTTTCTTTTAAAAATACATGTGCTCTCCCATGTAAGGGAAGAGCTGAGGATGATTAAAGAGCAGGTTTCTGCAATTAAGTATCTGCCAAAAATTGACCTAGTATTTCAATGCATTGAAACCAAATTCTATTGTTATCTATTACTTTTGACTGTTTGGTGGTAGTTTTGGCCTGTGACACTGATGGCTTTGGAGGGTCATACAACTGGCTCCTTTTCAAGTTGGTGAAGTGTCATCCCGTCTGTGGTAGTGCTATCTTTTGCTCTTCATGATAAGTACCAGCATTGCTGGTGCAGACGCTGGCCTGTGTGTGGATTTAGAAAGGCAAGTGGCACCCCCAGACATCAGGACACCTTTTAAGCAGCATTCCACTTCATTCCCCCGTGGACTGCTGTTATTTCTGCCCCTAAATGAGGCAGAACCAGCCCTGAAATGAAGTTGTTCCTGACAGGTAGCCCTGCTATCTGGGAATGCTCATCTGTACTCAAAGCCCATATGGGCAGCTCTGTTTTCTGGCAAAATTTCCTGACTGTTTTTGGCTAACAGACTACTCTCTAATCTTACAATGTTTCTTTAGATCCTTTCAGATAGCAAAAAACCTCAAGGCAGCACTAATGAAATTTGGTACAACTCTAGTGCAGAAGTGTTACACCACAGGTTGTCTCTTTTCTAATAGTGGGATTTGGGGGTTTGTTTCTTCTTCAGGCACAAATCTTGGGCTTGCTGGAGAAGAGTAATGTATCTTAGGCTGTGTTTTTTTAGTGTCCATTTGTTTGCAACTCTCATGATTGAGACTGACTCAGTAAATCTGTTTCACCTAGTAAACCTTACTGTCAGCTCTGAAAGTGTGATCTGATCTGTTTTGAGAAAGTGATTGCTGCACTAACCAATCTATACTTCACACATGGTTTTCCCCTTAGTTTCTGGTGAAATTTTTCCCTTTCCCTTTGCTAGTCAGAAAACCTGAGAGAAAGATGACTAAGGTGGTGCTTTAGATTTAGAAGAGGGACCAGACAATTGGAAGAAGTTGCACATTGCTTCTGCGAACTTGTCTGAGCTGGAAGCCAGACTGAAGAGTTTGAGTGAAATATCCTGTGGATGCAGTGCAGGACGCTTTTGCATATGTTTAGTGAAGGCTTGTAGTTCTCTTCAGATGGTCTTGGTGACATAGGTGACCTTTTGGTATCACAGTGGGTACCATTTGTTTCTGAGGTAGGTCATAGTATCAAATGCTGCATGTTGGCTTCCTGTGGCTGGTTTTTAGGCTCCAAATACAGGATCTTTTCAGCAGTGCTGAGCTCTTTTAATTGACTCGACTTGAGAGAGAGGTAGAAGTTGGATCATTTAAGTACATGGCTCCTTGGGACAGTCTTCAGTCATTGCTTGTGTGGATCTTGAGGCCTTTCTGTGAAGGTCCAGAGCTGCCCCAAACTCAGGCTTGCTGTAGAAAAGGACAGGGACTATGTAAACACTACTGTTCACGGCTAGCCAGTAAAACCTGCAGAGCCGAGCAGGTGTATTTGTTATTATCCTCAGGCAGACCACAGGTCCTTGACCAAGGACTTTCACTCCATTAAAAACAACCTAGTAAGTGATGCCAGTAAATTTGGGGTTTCTTTAAGAAGAATTGGAAATTTGAGGTCACAGCAATGGAAGATCCTGAGAGATGCTTACGATGCCCTTGTCCTCTGCTCTGTGCTCAGTTGGACATATGGTGTAGGAGTAAGAACTGGGTCACCAGTGGGAACTTGCATACATTTTGAGGGGAAGTGTTTTAGAAGCAATTTGAGAAAAGCCATCAAGATAGTAGAACACTATTATCGTTATTCATCAGTAGATTTCCAGGTGGCTTGAAAAGCTAGTAGTAATCACTAGTCCCATCAGCTAGATAAGAAACCGGAAGCAGAGAGAAGGAAAGAAGCTCATCTGAAGGTACTCAAAGAACCACAGGAGCTTCATCTGAAGGCAGTGCAGGCTTGCAATTATCATTATAGTTGCCTGCTCTTTCTAAATTTGCCAAATAAGGTATTGAGCAATGACTGATCTATAGGTAATTCATAATTGTTTTGTAGGTCATTCACATTTAGCTCATGTCTTTTGCATACTCAGTTCAGAGACCCTGCCTGTGATACTGCTTTTGTTCTCTGCCAAGATTGCCAGACTGCTGAGAGCAACCACTGGACACAGCCTCAAAACAAAGCTTTTTCCCCTGAAAAATTTGATCTTTCTGAGCTGTGATTGCAGGAACAGGAAGAGAAAAAGCAGACTGAGGCAAGGAAAAAATAAACCAGAGCAAATTGAGTTTGCTACCATGGAAGTGAACTCTGAGCTAGACCAATGTCTCTAGAATCACTGAATTTTGTGAACATTTGAGGCAAAAACTATGAAAACCTTTTTTAAGTGAAGTGAAATCATAAAATAGATTTCTTAAAAAAAAAAAGATGAGTAAAACTGAGGAATAAGCATTTGTCATAGTGGTTTGAGCTTTTGACGGTGCTTAAGACATCACCATGAATGCTCTGATGGAACCTTATAAAATAAGTCTTTATACTGGGAGAGGGTGGGGAGATTCAGCTCAGGACACGGATGACTCATCAGGAGGTAACTATGCCACTGGGTCAGTTGGTCTCGTGCTCATGATAGATGGACTTCTCTTAACAAAAATAATAAGGTAGGGAAAAAGACTGTCTTTAAAAACTTAGAGATAGGAGAGGATGCTTTACTGACTTTTTTATTTTATTTTTTTTTATTTTTACACAGCTTTTATCCACCTCTGTTCTTGCCCCTGGCTCTAGTCTCAGGCTGGTATGGTTTTTCATTTTCTCAAACTTTCTCACACACTTCTGTGAATAAAAAACATACATATGTAGAGTGAGTTTATAATATGGATCAATTTATTTTTGTACTCTGTATGTATATATATGCATGCAAAATGTAAGTATGTAAAATGTATTGTGTGGGAGTACATAAGGCAGCAAAACTCTTTCAAGAAGATGAATCTTTTTATCCAGGATTAGTTCATTACTTCAGAAGTTTTTACCTTCTTTTGTTAAAAATAGAAACTTTTCCCATGCTGTTCCCTTGAATTTGCAAATTTAATGCACTGCTGAAAACCAAAGCACTATGAAGAATAAAAGTCAGGTTTCTGATGGTTTTCTCTCCTGAAAATGAACATCAACTTAGACTCTCCCATGCCTAGTAAGGATGAAGCACAGTCCTTGGCTGTTGGTGAGGACTCTAATGTCCTGTCTCTTGATAAATTCATAAATCTGTACATCTGTGTTGAACTAGTAAATCTTGCCATCCCTGGTCTCTGTTCCCATAAAGAGAAGGACCCCAGGAAAGGTGTTTTGCATGTACCTTGTGGCTCAGAGGGCTGAGTTAACACTGCACATGGTTGATCTGCCACCTGTAAAACAACACAAAATGTGCCAGCAACTTCTAGTCCTCACCCAGGGCTGAAACCTGCCTGTGCAACCAGTAGTGCAAAGGCAGATACCTTTGTACTTTATTATAGGCACCATAAACAAAGAATTTTTGTTTCTTGTTCCTTAGCTGTCATAATGAAATTTTATTATTGGAGTGGTTTTATCTGCCTTCTGATGAACATGAATGTCGTTAGCTTCTTTCCCACGCTCCCTGCATCCATGTCTCAAGGTGTGTCTCCTGATTCCACGGCAGCTCTTTCCACGTCTCGCGTCCCCAGCTCTAAGTGCAGACTAGGCTGCGGTGACTGTGACTGAGCCCAGGGACAGCTGATGGGAAGGAGTGCTGGAGCAAACCTGGCTGCCGGCGTGCAGTTGCTGGCCTCTCACTCACTAGGAAGCAGTCTGAGCTCAGAGTTGAGATTTTCGAGCTTGGATGTGGAGGGCAGCAGAGTTGGTGTGTACTTCTCTCTGGCTGGCTTTGGACATTGGGCATGAGTTGAGTGAGAGGTAGCTGCAGGGACAATAGTCTCCTGTTCATCTGGGCTGGATAGAGAAGGAGCACCAGGAGCATGGATAATAAACTTTATGTGCTTTCTAGGAAAGTGCTGTAAAGATGCAGCAAGAGCTGTGGGGAAGGCATCCTGCTACTCCTGCCTTCCCACTCCCAGGTCGATGCCTGGATTCTTGTTTCCCCACTCCCTTGGGAGGATGGTTCTTTGCTCCTCAGACAAGTGCTTGGTTGTCACTCCTTAGCTGGGCCTGCAACTATTAAGCCCTCTTGCCCCTTCCTCATGCTGCCTCTGCGCTGCAAGACCAGCAATGGCACCTTTCTTCGGGGATCTGCTGGTGACTGCTGCTCTTCCCCAGCCCTGTGTCTGTCCCTCTTGTCTACCCACATGCAGTGGGGATCCTGTAACAGCCTCTGCCTCAAGAACTCTTGCCTGAGATGCTAGGTGCAGGAACAAGTGCAACAGGGGACCTACTTCAAAAAGATGTCTTCCTTGATCACTGGCTTGATATCTTCCCAAAGGCCTTCTGGCATAGATGGGTATTCAGGGAAGATTTGAATAAGGAGAGGGAGGAGGCCTGACAGCTCCATCTGGGTCTCCATCAGCTGCTTGCCATTTGTGTACAGACTTCATATGCTGCTGTGGCATTGTCCTTGTTATCCTGCTGGTGCCTCTGGTTCTTGCTCTGCCTGTTTATTTTTATGCCATTGTTGAATTTATTGCCCCTGAACTCTTTACTCTTGTTGGCTTCTGATAAATTACTGCCTCTTATTAGTCTTAAATTACTTCCTCTTAACAGCCTTTAATTATTTGCTGCCATCATATCTTGGTGCCACATCCTCTTAATTAGTGTTGCCATACTAGTAGAGTCTCCTATGTGCCTTTGTTAAAACCATTAGCTTTGCTTTTGGCTTGCTTTGGCCATTCTCTCATCTTTCTCTACTTCTCCTTTCCCATCTCCTTGTGCCTTGCATTGATATGAGGCAGCATCCTTCCCATCCTGTCTTGCGAGCTTTTATAGTTTTATTGTAACCCTCCTGCCTTGCCCTGTGCTGCCTTGTCTCATTCTTTCGTGGCCTGCATCATACCTACCTCTTTTGGAGACAGGAGAGTGTTAGTCAATTTTGTTTTGCTCTGTCTTTGCTCTTTGGTTTTATAAATGCTTTGATGTCCTCTGTCTGCCCAGTTTTCCCCATCTCTCTTATTTCTTGCTTTGGTAGTTGTTTTGTTTTTTTCTCTGCTGGTTGTCCCTATTACTTTAGTGGTATAAACTTTTCAGCTTTGTCCTCTCCCTTGCTGACAGACTTAATCTTGAGGCCTGCTTTTTTGTTCAAGTCTAGTGCTGATGGCTCTTTGGTGACACTTTTCTTGAGCAGCTCCGAAGAACCTCTATCATGTTGTATTCAGTCCACCACTTCTTACTCTGGTAGCTGTTTATCATAGAATCAGAAAATGGTTTGGATTGAAAGGGACCTTAAAGATCATCTTGTTCCAAATCCTCTGCTATTGGCAGGAACAACTTCCACTAGACCAAGTTGCTGAGACCCCCGGCCTTTTCCCCATCTCCTGCTCAGACTCCTTTTCTGAGCACTGTTCTTGTGCTAGGGTAGTCAGATCTGGCCTCTCCTGATGCCTTTGTGTGCTCCACCTCTATGGAGCTAAGACTTACCAATTTGTTATGGCATTCAGTATCCATCACCACTCCGTGTTGTGCTGTGTGTTACTGTTCCCAGAGTCACATCCATTTCTAGCCTCACCATTGCAGCCATCTTCTCCCCTGTCTGTTTTCCAGCTTGTGTGAATCCTACCAGCTGAAGCTTTCCTTTGTAACACCACCAACGTTTCCTTTTGTGTCAGCTACTACTAAAGGGTTGGCCGTGGAAAAGGCAAATTGAAACTTAGGAGACAGAAGAGGAAAGAAAAGTGGTCAAACCTAGAAACAGACAAACCTTGTTGATGTGCCTCAAATTAACCTGTTCTATCATCCCAATCTCCTCTTCAAATTCCTCTGGTCATAACTCATTGCTGAAATGTTGACTGCCTGCTTCTCTCAAGTGCAGGTCTCAGCACTCATGCAGACCCACAGCCCTTGTGCCTCTCTGTTTACCCTTGCTCATCCTCCTGCCCACCCTGCACATGGGGCTTTATCTAGAACAGCCATTATGACTTTCTTTGCATCCTGCCTGTCAGCACAGGGACTGGAAATTGCCTTGGTGTTGCCCTTTATTTCCCAGAGCTGGACCCTGAAGATTTTCAGCTGCTGTCTGTGTTTACCCAGAAATGTTTTCTTTGCTGTGCTATATTTTTGTGGCCTATGTCATGAGATTATATGATGCAGTTGAAGGAGGCTGGTGAGGTTGGGAGCTTTTGCTAGGATCAGGGAGTCTTTGGTGGTGCAAACCTCGTTCAAGAGCCTCATTCCCCCCAGCCAGTACTGTCAGTTCTCAGGATCTGTCTGCTTGCTCCAAGCATTCTGCAAGATTGCAAGAACGATTCTGTCTATGTAAGTCATTAGTTTAACTAATATTGTATCTCTTTATTGTAAAAATGTTCTTTGAGGTTGATTAATGGGGAGTGGGTGGAGATAAAATGAACTCTGGTTTTGCAGGTGGAACACCATTCCTTTAAAACAAAATACTTGTAATGTTAAAAAAAAAATAAACCCACTTAAAACAAACCTCTGTTTCTTTCTGTGGGGAGACTGTCTCCCACAGAATGTTGTACTTCGCCCCCCCTTCTTTTTTTTTTTTAAGCAAGGTATTCTCTGCACATCTGTATCTGCCTGTCTTCAGTCTTCCTCTTAATGAAGTGCTAACATCTTGGGTTACCAGGATGTGCCCTAGTGGCTTGTCCCTTCATAACATCTCAGGTGCATGACAAAAGGTATAGAAAGGTTGTGATGTCTCAGTGGGGACACAGCTGTTTGACTTCCCTTTCATAGTGCAATGGCAGCTGCCAGTTCCTGTTACATCTCACAGGACCTCTTGCACAATGTGTTGTTGACTTAATGATAAATCTTACCAGACTCTCAAGACACTGGTGTGGAAATCCCTCTCTCTGTGAAGAAATGTATCTGAGAGAGAGTGTGGTGCCCAGCTCTCCTTGTGGTACCCCAGCTGCGCCACCCCAGGGGACAGGAGGCTGCTGTTTCACAGGGACATCCCAATAGGCTCCTGTGGAGAGAATGGCCCTGCCCCGCCTCTGCCCAACACCACAATCTTCTGCCAGGGCTGACAGTGACCTTGCAGACTGCAACAAGCCCAGAAAGAGCCTCTTTAGCTGTGGTTCCTGACTGTCATGTCCTTATCAGAAAGCTGTGGGGAATCTGTGTTAGGCCTATTCTCTTGTATACAGAAATTCAGCTTCCAAGTCTGTCAGCCCAGCTGGAAACTTTATTCCAAGTGGAGATACCTTAGGGGGAAGGCAACTGTAGAGAAACACTGCAGCTCTTGTAACCATGATTGAATCCCATTTCTAGTACCACCATCCTCGTTTGGTGTGTAACCTGATAACACTTAAGTATCCATGCTGGTGGGGGAGGAATTCCTACTCTGCTCTTGCAGAGATCACAACTGCAGTGCTCTCACAATGCTTTCAGTGTTCTCCACTTGTGTTAAAAATGGCCTTTTGCTTTTTCTCCACAAGACATGCCAACTGGAAAAGAAGGCCCAATGAAACAGATTTGGAAATGCTTGGTCATTTTGACTGTGCAATGCACAGTGGCCTTGAAAAAAGCCCTGGAGAAAGGGCCTTGAAAAAAGCCCTTTTCCAGAGATGCCTCATGCCCTGTGGCTGGTTGAGGTGAGGATGAGCTGCGATGCTGAGATTAATCATTAAGCTGCAAACGCGGAGACTGGGCAGATGGGTGAGTTTACTTAAAAAAAAAAAAGTGCTTGGCTGCAGTCCAGTGTCTGTCTGCCTTGGCATGCTCTGGGCTGGGATGGGCGAGGAGCAGGAGGGGCATGCGTGGGGGGATATGCCTTGGCACCACGGCCATGTGAGCGGCATGCCTGCACCGATAGAAGCGGGTCGGAGGTGATGTGAACCTGGGAGCTCTTGGTGGCATGGCTCAGCTTGCTCTCTCCTGCACTGTTAGGCCAGGGCCCTGGCTTTCCCTGCTGCTATGCTCCTGTTTCCCATTTTCCCTGGTGCTTTGCTTTCTGGTGAGCTAAATCTTGTTTTGGAGAGGGAGGGATAGTGGTGCAAGTGATAGAGATCCTCAGCAGTGGAGAAAGCAGAGGGTAGTTCTCAAAACCTTCTCCTGCCTTTCCTTTTCCTGCTCTCAGAGGAGCAGCAAAGCACTTCCTGCTGGTCCCAGAACCATGCAGAAGCTTGCCTAGGATGCTGGCACCAGGAGCATTCTCTCAGACCCCAAGATGCTTTCTTGTGATCCTACTTGCAAAGCTGTCCATGCAAACGTGCGTGTGCAAGTACATGGGGAGGGCTAGGGCCAAAGTGCAAGAACATTCTGCTAGTCCCGTCAGGGAACACTCTTCATCACACACAGTCCATCCTGGAACTGCATGCAAGTTCCTGAGGGAGGCACAGGGATAGAGGTCTGTGTGATGGGGATCTAATTTGGTGTCAATTATCATAACACCACATTAGATTCCCGTGTTTCTCTAGTGCAGGGATTTTGGAAGAGTGATTCTCTGCGTGCTATCAGAAGACATGCAAATGCATGTAGAGCCAGCTCATGCACCCAGCAGGGAACAAGCCCTCCCTTAAGGAAGGAGTGGGTGGGCCTGCTAGTTGTCTGGGCCTGAGAGGTAGGAAACACCCTAATGTTAGTCCTGGCTCCAGAAGTAGGCAACACAACTGTGTTGGTAATTGCAAGCTGTGCAGGAATTTTTGACGGCCCTACCCCACACTGGTTCATTCCTGTCTGGAAGGAAAAAGAGATTTTTCTGCAGTGGAGAAAGGGGAACTGTGATGTCCTCTCCATTTCAGTCCACATCCAGTTTAAAGCATAAGGAGTGGTGCTAGCACAGCCAGTCTGAGGGGGATGAGAAGGCTTAAACCCCATGCTTGGCATTTCTTTTTACATCAGCTGTCACTTTTTGACATGGATGTAGTAAGGGAGTCCTCTCATAGGAGAAATCATAGATAGCAGAGATAGCTCAGTACTGGGCAGAGTGGGGGGCATAGGAGCTCTGCTGGAGCTTTTTCTTCATGGGAAAGGCTGCTGAGGTGCTGGGTGTCAGGAGAACTCTCTCCCTTGCTTGCTGGCCCCTTGGGCTTGTCTGCATCCTTTGGCAGCAGTCCAGGTGACTGCTCCAGTGCTGTCCCCTTGTCAGTCACACACAGATTCTCATGGGTCCTGGTGTGTCAGGGGGCTCAGTAAGGGGCTGTTTTGGGGTCTTTGTTGTTGTGGTTGTTTGACATGGTGGCAAGCTGCCAGTCTCTGGTTTAGGAAAAAATCTTGTTCCCCTGAAGACAGTCTTTCTGAACAGAGTGCCCTTCCCTTAGAGAAAGGCCTGTTTCTACCAAGGAGGGTTTGACACTGATCCCCCCTGTATTTTGAGCACCAGTGCTAGCTTTTGCTGTGTAGAGGACATGAGAAAGGGATGGGAATGGACCTCAGCTTTGAGTCCTCGAAGGATACAGGTTGAGACACTATGTTTTGCCCCATCCTTCCTCATGCCCGCTCCCACCTATGGCCACCTCCTTGGCTCTGCCAGGTGTTGCATGGCCTCATCAACTCTTCCCACAGGCTTTTTTTTTAAAGAAATTATCTTTGACTTGGACCCCTTCATTTTGTGTTCATGGATTTGATCTCATGGACAACTTCTGGATCCTCTTAAGAGAGACAAGCCCTGCAGCTCTGGGATGGATGAGGTGCACCATAAGGAGGAAGGCAACGGGAGGAGAAAGCTGGCTACTCTGCTGCCTTCTTCACAAATGGTATGAAAAGGGAGCTGTGCTGGAGATTGTTTGGTCCATTGAGGCAAAGTGATTCTGGCTTAAGGAATCCTGCAGACTACTGGATCTGGGTGATAGTTTGAGATCTGCTCCTGATGTTTTGAAATCCATTGTGACTCCTCTGGGAGGCAAAGGGCATTGAGGTTTTCTGACTGGCTGTAGGAAGGTGTGGAGGACCTTTCTTATATTTCTGAGAGGTTACAGCAAGTGCAGAGGGTGAGCAAAGCTAGTTACTTGGTGAGACAAGGCTATAATTAAAGCCTTCTAACCTCCTTTCCTGACCTAATTTCTCTTAAATCGAACTTTAAGTCTGTTTTTCTTTTCCTTACCCAAGGATATATGCAAAGTAATACAATTAGGTTCAATGAAAAAACATGGTAGAAAACTGTTCAGTGATAAGGATCACTGTAAAATCATGATCTTTCTGCTGCTTCTGTACTCTGGCAAAACCTCCGCTACCAAGGGGACCTTGGACTCATCTATCATTCAAAAACATAATTTCTCTTTAATTTTAACATCCAAACCCTCCAGCCTAGCAAATACTTAATGTGCACAAAGCTCACACCAAACAAACTGAAACAAATTTCCCATCACTGGAATTATCTTTTGACACTATTCCTTGCTCTCAAATAGCTGGGATATGCTTACAAGAAGACTGTGGCTCACCAGAGACCTGAGGCCTCATACAAGGCTGCTCTGGCCACTTTTCCCACAGCAAATCTTTCCTTTTTTTCCCCAGGAAAGTGTTCCATTTTAAGTGTGAGCACACGGCTCTCTGAGCAGCGAGGACTCACTCCTGCCTGTGGAGAGTGGAGGTGAAATTGGCACATGGCTCTCCTCAGTGCTCACATGTGGAAGCTTGCCTCAAGTCAATCCAGGCTGTACCTACAAAAGCAGTTGCTGTCTACAAGGCTTAGGCACCTGATGGGGATTGGTGAGTCTCCACAGCATACCTACATATGCTAAAAAACCATGGGACTGGAACCTTACGTGAAATGAACATGGTCCTTTTCTGGAGGCTTTAGGAGTGAGAGCAAAGAGTCTGTTTGAGCATAGAAGATAGATTGCTTGATACCTGCCTCTGATGATTGTCCAAATGTGCAGATGAGAGTTATTTTGTTCACTGATTTCATGTATCTGGTTTTGCAGGGGAGACTTACCAGCATGCTCTGCTGGAGATGTTCATAGGGATTATCCTTGTTTTAGACCCAAGGATAATAGAAACCAATGGGGTACATCTTTCACTATCTGCACATGGAAAGGGACAGTTTTGTGCAAGAATATTGCAGTTTGCTTCTGAGGCCATTTTGGCACTTCTTAGAAAGCCTGCTTGATTTTTAATTTTTTTCTTCCATCAGGCAATACCTTCAGTTTTGGGAAATGTTCACCCTGACACTTCAATATTTTTAAAGTAGTGTAAGTAATTACGATTTATTCTGGTTAAAGCAGCATTGCTGAATTCCAACCATTTGTGGCTGTACAGAGGTTGCTGGAAATAGCCTGTTGCTGTTGGTTGGCTCTGATGGGCAGCTCAGCCTCCCCCCACAAGTAACTCACTTGTTCCCCCCAGCCAGATGGGAGAGAGAATTGGAAGTGTAAAAGTAAGGAAACTAATGAGTTGAGATAAAGACAGTTTAATAGGTAAAGCAAAAGCTGTCTACACATGCAAACCTAACCAAGGAAATATTTCCCTGCTTTCCATGGCCAGGCAGGTGTTCAGCCATCTCCAGAAAAGCAGGGATCCATTGGGTATGATGGTGACTTGGGAAGACAATGCCATAATTCTCAATGTTGTTCCCTTCCTTCTTTCTCCCCCAGCTTTTACTGTTGAGCACAACATCATAAGGTGTGGGATATCCCTTCGGTGAGTTGAGGTCTGCTGTCCTGGATGTGTCCCCTCTCAACTTCTGATGCACCCCCAGCCTACTCATGGGCAGGGCAGCCTGAGAAACAGAAAAGCCTTTAAATCTGTATAAGCACTGCTCAGTAGTAACTAAAACATTAGTATGTTATCAACACTGTTTTGGTCACCAATCCAGAACGCAGCACCACCATATGTGCTGCTATGAAGAAAATTATCCCAGTCAAAACCCGTGTACCTGTTATTTCCAGTGAGGAGGCTAAGTCAGAGCTTTTATGCTGGTATTCTGTCACAAAAGCACAATGAATGTACAAGATTTGTGGGTAAAGTTAAAATTTTATTAACCTAGCTATAACAACTGCAAAAAAAAAAAAAAAAAAGACAGCCTTTTGAGAATAAAGTCATTCTTTGCTTTTGGGCTGTAGGCATGAAAACTAGGTTTTTTTCCAACTGTTTATTCCACCAATTAGTTTAATGAAAGACACAGGTTTACAATTGTGCACTCATAGCAGGTGACTACCTCTGTACTACTGAGGCTACAACAAGGTAGGAAGTATAAAAGCAACACCTGAAAAGGAGGCACAGTGAGTGTATAAATTGGGTCAAAGAAATGAACAAATTAACCTGTCAAATTCAATAACTCAACGTGGCATGTGATCCAAAGTTCAGCTTCATATAGGCTTTTATTGCTTGCTTAGGACCAACAGTTCCAGTTCCCTGCTGCTGTTTGGGTTTGAGTGTGAGTGTTAACACTGTTATTTCTAAGAAGTAATAAAACTTCAAAACCTGGACTTTGAGTTTACACTGTTTGTGCTTGGGAATTTGAAATTCTTTAATGGAATTTGTCTTTATCACCTGGAAAGTGTGTGTGTGTGTGAGAGAGAGAGAGAGCAAGCAAGAGGCAGATTTTTACATATCTATATCATCATGAATTTCAAAGGGCTTTACAAATCTTACTCTTCCAAAATCTACTAAAATGCTGTGCTTTGCATATGATTATATGGAGCTCATTAGTAAGGGTACTAATGAGCCTCTACACACCCGAGGCAGATAAATGAGGTTCCAGAGCGAAATGATTTGCTTAAGGTCAGACTCCTGTAAGCTGACAGCAGAGCTGGAAATAGAAACCATTGTTTCCCAGTCCCTTGTACCATATTCCCACGGATGGAATGTGTTGTGTTTTCTTTTTTTTTAAGATGAAAACACTGCTGTTTGTTCGTGCTGTTTCATTTCTTGTGTTTTCAATGTAATCTTCACAAATGCAAATGTCCTGACCTAGAGCTATATAAGGCCTTCATTAAAGCTTCTCCACAATACCAATCTTCATGCAATTGTATAAAGCAGAAGGGGTAGCCCAATTTAACAATTCCCATGCCTTGTAAGATGGTTGGCCTAGTTTCTTTAAAGTGGCTTTAAGCCATAGCCCCCAATGTGATTTAACACGGAAGCCACACTATTAATTTTCTATCTTCTGCCATTAAGGTAGTGAGTTACTGGAAAATGAGGCGAACTGTGTTTGTCTTTCATGCACTAATAGCCAATTTTGCATGTTTTTTTATCTTTATTTTCAGTCTGCCATGGAGCACACTGACCCTCCTCCCTACTGCTTTGAGGATCTGTAATTGGGAGGAGGATGAGTGCAGGGAGATGCATCCTGTACAAGGGAAGTTCTGGTATCAGTGTCATGGCTCTGCCTTGGACATGGGCAGCCTCTGAAACACCCCATGCTCACAGCCCAGAGAGAAACTGGGGATAGTGTTCCCACCCCTGGGATGGAGACAGGCTACCAGTTGTTAGAGGGGTGCCTAGAAACTCCTGGTTACACTATTCAGAAGGTACTGTACCTCTATTATGGTGTGCTTTGCCTGTGAAGGATGAAACCTCCTCTGTTCTCTTGCCCTTTTCTCCACTAAAGCAGGGTCTTTTCTTCCCTGCTGTATGTAGAGCATGCCTTTTCCTCACTTCCCTCTTATTGATGCAGCAGAACAGCTGTTAGTCTTCTCAGCAATTTGGAGTAAGGCCAGTGAAATGGGTTTTGACAGTTCTAGGCTTGCAGGAAGACTTGTGGCCCAGAAAAAAAGAAACGATATATACACACACGCACATGCATATGCATACGCACATATGTACATATATACATATACATGTGAGAGAGAAAGCAAGGGTGAGAGCCTGCCAGCAAACCTACCATGTGAATGAGTGTGTGTACTTTTTGGCAGGGCACATGTGATTTTTTGCCTACACATTTTATGCTGTTTCTACATATTATTCTTGTCCTGAGCCCATCTTAAACTTGAATATCTGGGGACACAAAATCATTCCCTGTGATGGCAATGATGAGGAAGCCATCAGTACTTGCACTCATGGTTTACCTGTGACCTGACTTTGCAGCACATGTGATAGAGATCATTCATCCCTGGGCAGATGTTTTCTCCACCAGTTCTCAAGCCAGTATGGGTAATGCTGGCAAGTGGAGTGGGGTAAAAAAACCCCAACAGTTTACTTACTTGTTGTATAAACCAAACAAATGAACATATATTCTCATACTTATGTCAGCAGGGCTGAATCAAATGGTGGCCACAGAGTTCAAATACCTCACACTGATTAAAATCGGTGGGGTTTTGTAGGTTATCTGAAAACAGACTACTTTTTCAATGCACTGAGACAATAGAAGTAAAAGCTGTAAAACTGTGTTCTTCTTTTGGCAGTAGCCCACTGTAAACAGTGAGCTACTGGGCTTAATGAGGCAGTTCTGTACCATCACTTTTAATAACTGAATGTTTTTCTCCCGGCTATTCAGGTGGGCTATTACTGGTATTTAATATTACTGGCAATGTTGTTATATATTGTGTGCCAGTGCTGGCAAAAAGCAAGGCAATTCTTCCAGATAACAGCTTTGCAATAGTATTTTTCTCGATTTAATTGAGAAAAAGACCAGGCAAAACCACTGCAGACTTGTATTTAGCTTTGCCTTTGTCTTAAAAACTTTTTTTTTAAACACTGAAAGAGTTAAATGAAATAATTACCAGCAGAAGCATGTTGATTCTGGCTTCTGTTATGGCAAACACAAAAATGTATTGACCTAAAAGGTAAATGTTGATTGAAGCAAAAAACTGACGTCAATATGAACTCCAGAGTATTTTGTATCCTCATGTACACCATACTATATATATGGCATGAAGTACTTAGCTTCATTTTAATTAGGTGTATGATAAACTGGTGACTGTAGTTCTCCTTTCAAGTGTAACAATTTACAGTATGACTAATTCAGCTGAAAAACCTGAAATTGTCAGCAATAATCTGGAGGGTTTAGCAAACTATCAAATGACATAGCAACCATCAAATAGGGCTTTCAGAATAAAAGATCCATATACTCTGGTTAGTCTGCCCAAATTCTCAGGGTGATTTTTTTCTGACCAGCATATTGCCAATAGAGATCAGTTTGTGGCAGAAATTGTAGGTACTTGGTCTCGGTACCATGACTCTGTAGATGTGCTGGTGCTGGTTTGGGATTCTCTCTCTCCTGTTGCCTCCGACAGCCCAGGCAGGCCTCTTATGCAGGGTACACCACCATCATTAGGCTTTCTTTGTGTAAACCAGTTGACCAGTGAGCTCCTATTTTTCTCTGTCCCCAGTTTTGCACAGTACCAAGTTATCTCCTGAGAAGTCAGCAGCTCTGGGAAAGCTGGTCTGCTGAGAAGCAATAAGGTTTACTTTTGTTAAAATATTATGGCTGGCTCAGAGAGGTGCTAACTGGTGCATCCAACTTCCACTACATACAAAATGAGGTAAATTTTATTTTACCTTTCCAGTAAAAGCCCTACTTGCAGAGTGCAGAGATGGATCATGGCTGGTGGTGAAGGGGATGTGTGGGCAGCTCCTTGCTCATGAAGGTGAGAGATGGGGCTGGGTCCCAGACAGTGGAGGTGTATGCAAGTGCTGGGTTGGAGCCTGTGTATGCGGGTGTACCAGGACAAGAGATGACTGGGAAATGGAATGATTGCCTGGGGGACATGAAGGTGGAGCACAAGGGGGTGGCATGCCTACAGCTCTGCTAGAGGCCATGCTTGAGTAAACTACAATTAAATTTAGACTTGTAAATCTCCCCTGAAGCCCTTGAGAAAGTACCCATTGTGATTTACAGGGCTACCCCTGTCTGCACTGTGCTGTGTGCAAACCTTGGCCAAAGCCCTCACTGCCCCTCCAGTAGAGATGTTTCTCCAGCTGTGAAATCTGTGTGTTCAGCAACTGTATCTGGATCTGCCACAGAGCTTGCTGATGAATCTTGGTATATCAAAGCCCTCAAGCATGGGTTCACGCTTCGTTCTGCATCTGTGAATTGACTAAAACTTGCATCCATTTTTGAGAGCCCCTAGTGAGGGCCATAAACATGGATAATGTAAACATGTATATGTGCTCCAAAGCATCACCCAACAAAAGAAAAGCAAGACGGAAGACAAAAAGAAAATAAAAAAATCAGCTGTTTCTTAAGAATATCTGACCTCATATATAGACTCATACTTTTCTCATTTCTTTTTCCTCACCCTGATACATAAGGTAAAAGTGACTGACAGAGTGCTGATTGTGCTAGCTCTTCTGTTTTTAGAGTATCCCTATGTTCCACTTTGAAGCATTTCTTCATTTCAAAAATTGTAAAGGAAAGTAATTTTAATTAGAATTTTTTAATTAAGTGTAGAAAAGGACATTCTCAAGCTGCAGTGTGAATCTTGCAGTTTATGTCTTAAGAAAGAGATTACTGACTTGGGACCTGAAGTGTTCCCCTTTTTTCATAACTTGGCTACATTAAAAACAACAACATGTGTCTGTAGATTTCCTTGGAATATGTTCAGAGACTTATTGAAGAAGTGAGTAATTGACTAGTTTTCCTTGAATCTTGATGGAAAATCTGCAACTTTTTCTTTTAAAGTAAGAATGCCTTTTTTTCCCCAGGTATTTCAGGTATTTGGGCTATGCAGCAAAACAAGCAGTCTTTTTCTGCTTTGCAAGTTTTTTTTCCCTCTGTTAGGTCTGCTGCCTTCAGGGAAAACTGTGGCAGACAAGACTGCTGTTTAACAGCGAAAGCCAGCTGGGGAATCCCACTGCCTTGTCTTCTGGGGAAGAGCAAGAAAGATATTCAAGTCAAAAAAGGAGCAAATTAGAGAACTTGCATTTTCACTCCTCTTCTAGGTGGCTTTTAATGAAATACCTTTCCATGATAATAATCTGTTGCTTTAGGCTACTGACCACGTATGTGGATCTGGAGGGGACCAAAACCAGACAATTCAGAGGAAATTTTATAGTCCATGGTAACCAAATTATGTGATGTGGCACACTCAGGGTGAAGAAAATGGGAGAGCTTGTTTTGATACCTGATGGATCTTTCATTTGGGGACTGAACATCTAGTTTATTAAGAAATCATGGTGACATATTATTTTAATTTCCTGGTGTTGTGCAAAGCAGAAATTAGGTCTCCTGCATTTTAATGGTGATCTTTTAGTGACTGCTTTGTGGTTAATATTGCAAAGTAAAAAGCCTCTGGAGTCACTGGAAGGAGGCACTTCAAATACAAAGCAGTTGAAAATGAAAGACTCCTTACATGAGACATAGCTTTTACTGTGCCACTGGGTCATCAGAAATGAGCCTGTCTCAAGGGTGGGTGGTCTTGCCCCTCAGCTGTGGCTGGACTCTGAGCTGAGGATGCAGAGTATGCTCAGCATGTTGCCTGTCTCTGGCCATGCAAACTTTATCTCAGTCACCAAAGACATCTATTACACACTGACTCACTCTGCAGAGACACAGCCTGCGGAGGGAAGGTAATTTTTTGAGGCAGTTACTTCAGAGTAAAACCACACTTGAATAAACCAGGTCTTTCCTGCTGATGAGCTCAGCAGCTCTGTGCCAGCACTTCACATCACAAATCACGTTGGTGGTGTTTGCCTGAACAGCAGAGCCTGTTTGGAGATGAACAGCCCAGCCCACTTGTTGCAATTTACCAATAAATCAAGATTTCCTACAGTTTGTGAATTGCTACTAGGTGATTCATCCTTCTCTTGATAGGTGGGTGATGTTCTTGTTGCTAGACTGGGTATTTCCCTGCCTTCAATACTGATACTGTGTGAAACTTAACTTTCTCAGTGCTTCTCTTTCTGGGCCTCCTGGCATGCAGAGGCTGAGAACTTGGATGTCTCCAGACACATCGCTGCACATGGGGAAGGATGACAAAGAGCAGTGTGGTAATGTGCTGGACATCCTATCTATTTGGCTTTCTAAAGGTTCAGGGATGTCCTGCTCTAGTTCCCACATGGATGCTAGTGCAGGATTCCTGCTTAATCAGCATGCCTTCTTCTTCCCTGCTTTTCAGGAAAAACTCAGCAGAGCTACCATGTGCAGGTCAGCTTGAGGCTTCAGAAACCTGTGTCTGATATCGTAGCTGCCTGACCAGCAGCCATCTTGTCATGTTACAGTGTTGGCTCTGCTGCTGGATGCCCATCATGATTGTGTTTGCTGGCTAGGATAATTTGGTTGGAGCCGAAATTCTGCATAGCTGGAGTGAATCACAGGCTGCAGGAACTGTACAAACTCCAGTGGTGTCTTGCAGGGTGAGCTTGTGTTTTGAATGACTCATATTATCTTGTCTCAGGTTCTTTCCATGCTGTCAAAATCAGTGCTGCTGGATGATCATGCAGATATCAGAGAGGAGATGGTTTGTACTAATTCTGTTTCAAAGCAAATCAATGCCTTTTATGAATTCTTGCCCTAGAAAGGGTCTAGCTCGTTTCTGTCCATTCAGAATAAATAAGCAGTGACTTAGGAGTTTGCATACTATTAACTTGCTACACATACATTTTCAAAACTGCTATGTAATGTCTGCATTCGCAGATGGGCAGTATGCGGGATCCAGCCAGGAGTAAAAAGCCCCTTGCATGAATTATGAATAAACCCTATCTGTGCTCTGTGGTGGATATTTTTATCAGCCCTTTAGCTGAAATAACATGAAATCATGTAAATATTTGTATTCTGCATAACAGCTGGAATTGTAAAGAAACCAAGAGCTGGTAACACTGTGCAATCCATTATAACCAAAGGTACACCTGTATCTTGGGTAATGCAAGTATTTGTATATACTTACATACACATATCTGTGTATCTATATTGTTTTCGTTCTTGAGGTGGAGCTGCTGTTGTATGTGATAGGCTGCTTGATAAAATTTTTGGACTGAAGTAGAAGAAACGTCTCTTTCATTTGCAGAATAAAAACATAATGATTTAAAGTTAGCTCTTTTAATTTGCTTCCCTGAAGACATAGTGTGTTATTTTTGCTTATCTTTTCTATTGATATCTTTTGTTTGATTATATTTTGTATTGATGCATTTTTTTTCCATTTCAGCATATAAACTTCTGGCTTACCCGTGCTTCTGCTTTTCTTGGGAAATAAATAGCGCCACCAAATACACAACTTCAACTGCAGCAATGATTCAGCTAACATCAGTAGAGAATAGGTGATGTTTGGGGCTGCTTGGGGAGGCAGAGCATGGGTTTGGCTGGGCACCACTGTACAGCCTGGCTGTGTAGAGCCTGTCTTTTGGCACAGCTCAGCCTGGGGGCCTATGGCCACACACAGCAAGGATTTAGATGACTGAGGTGTGTTTCAAATCCCGCTGTAGGAGCATGGGGTGAGCTCCCCTTGCTGCTCCCAGACATTGCACTGCTTTCTGTTTGGTACTGGCTACCTGACAAGTGGAGGCTGGGTGCAAGTGATGGGGACCTCCAGAGGTCTGCGTCTGCTCAGTTCCACACCAGTGTGGGATACTGAAAAACCTTGCTGCCCTCTTTAACTCCCACTGCCTCCTTCAAGGCCAGAAGCTATGAAAATGAAATTGATAAGAAACAATTGAATTGTCTGTTTCTCTGATGTCTGTAGGCATCCTTGTCTAATGGAAGAGGAGGCACCACACGTGCACTGGTTCTCACGTCTGTTTAATTAAGTAATTGCCCACACCTACTCACAACCCCTGCCTCCCTTCTCCCCTATTTAATTTTTCTTTATTTTGATAGAGTTTCTTGTGACTAGAAATTTGCTTTTGCAAGCATTTCACATGCTACCGCATTTTTGGCAGGGCTTAATTCCCGACTATGACATGGTTTGCTAATGGCTTGTAACTCTGGAATGGAAAAAAGATTTCTCAGATGGAGAAATATTTACCCAGAAAGACCTTAGCTTTAAGCCTGGAGCAGGCAGACAAAGTACACAGAAGTGAGTGCATGGAGGTCATCCTTTTCCCTTGATAGTTTGCTTGAACTGAGTAAAAAAGGATTTGTTCCTTATGGAAAATAGAAACATTGGATACTTGAAGAGGCAGAGTGCACATACGGTTGCTTATGAGACAAAACTAACTGGTACATAAAATGACAAGATGTCAAGGATGTATTGACTAGGAAAATCCAGACAGCTGGAAGCATATTCTGAAAATCTGTGGGGATGTATCCATGAAAGTCAAAATAGCTGTGCTAGTTTGGAATTGCACATGCAATATCTGGTTTGTATTTCCTAATAGGGGCTTACATTTGCATCAATTGAATTTCATTACTTGCTGCTGAAGAGATCTTCCCGACAGGCATACATTTCCTCTTATTAGCTCAGGTTAAGTTTTCCTGCTAAGTATAGATCTCTCCACACCTGGATAGGTATTCTCTGATTACTGTATATGCCTTGATTTGTGACTCTGGGGATGTGTACAGTAGTCTCCAGTATAATGGCAGAGCTGCAGTGGACTTCAGTCTTACTGCTTGCTTCGTACTTGCTTTTATCATGTTGCTATACTAAAAGGAGTCTAGGGGTGATAGTACATGTTTAGACACATGGGGTCTTGGGAGACTGAGTTTACAGCTGAGTACTACCATTAACCTCAAGAGACTTTTTCTTTTGATGGTAAATTATGTAGATTTATATTCCGAGTTCCTAAAACATAGGCTTTTGTGATGGAAAAAGAACAGAAATGATACAAGGTTCTCTCAAGAAAAGCACTAATAGCTTAGTCCAACAGCTCTCTATTCTCTTATTTTCCCCCACTCCCTCTAAAATTTCCTTATGTGGCACAGAAATACTTTTTTTCACCCTTAAAATACACCCTTTCTATGTGCTAAATATGCACTTGCATGTGCACTCTATGGGTCAACAAGCCTGGTTGGCACAGTCCTTCACCCTGGTTATTTGCTACAGTTTTGCTGCCTTTTGGAACTGGGTCTACGTGTTAATATAATTCAGCCTTGGCAAGGCAATGGAAACAGTTTATCTTCATATTCTTGTTCTTGGAAGAGGGATATGTCTAACAGTGGGAAGTCAGGGTTTACCTAAAAACAGGTGGAACCCAAACCACTCAGCTCCAGACTGTTACATAAGAAATGGATTTAATGCATAAAAACATGTAAGGGTTATAAGTATGATAGACCTGGAACTAATATGTGCACATTAATAACAATTATTTTTTTTCTGGAAGTGATTACTGCAAAATGGTGGTGTTGCTAAGTAGTTGGTCTCCCCTCCAGCTCTGCAGTATTTGTATTCCTTTACCTTTTTTATTGTTTAATGAGGATTTCTTTTTCTGGTTTTGTTTGTAAACAAGACAGCAGATGCCAGGGCCCAATAACTATTAGAGATGTAATCCAAAAGCTCTGAAAATCAGTGATTATCTTGCCTATGAGATCAACTGACTAACAAGTTAATAGTTAGGGATTATTTTCATACTTAAACCAGAGATTGAGTAACTCTTTCATGCACTTATAGGAGTGTTTCTGGCTATTCTTTTTATTCATATGGATTGGATAGTTGATCCTTTGCTTCCTCTCTCCCAGCAAAGCATTTCTGAACAGTAAGGGTATACAATTTTAATGGGAAACTGTGACTTTTACATGCAGTTAGTCCCCCAGTTTACTTTCGATGTTTTGTTGTTGAGGGGAAAAAGAAACCAATATCTGAAAAGCTCTGGTTTGTCAGTTCTGCTGCATTCTACCTGCTGAGATCCACTGTTCTTATCCTGCCTCACCTGCTCATTCGCCTCCTTTGTCCTCTGCATCCAGTGTAGTAACTTGCTGCCGTAATAGAAGTCTAAAACACTCTGAATGTCTCCCTTAAACCTCTTCACAACCAGAGGTTGAGTTCTGATTTGGTCTATCCACATTTTTTCAAAAGGACACCTGATGGAAAAGGTCATAATAGTATATTTTTCTGCCTTTTTTTTAAAAAAAAAAAAAGAAGAAGAAAGAGAATTGCCTAGGTATGTGATGGCCTGAAATACTCTTTATTAGGGCTAAAACTGGGGTCTGCATATTTGTTTGGGAGGTCAACAGCCTTTTCTGGTGCTTAACTCATCTACCTGATGATGGAAAAATGAATAACTGAGAGCTGCTGAGCAATAGAGAGATGTCATATCTCACAGATAATATTTGAATTGACTGACTAGCAACATATAATAGAAATATTTCCCTTTGGCTCTAGGGTGAATCATGAAAATGTCTCATTACAGAGAGAATGTCAAAGCTTTTTCTATAAAGGCCTCAATTTTGCTATGTTATTGCTCTTCCCACTTGAAAAAATAGCTTATCATGAGGTTTGATTTGTGAAGTGCTAAGAACTAAGCTGCCTAAAGGAGCATCTTGAGTGTTATGACTTCTGCTGGCCAAAGTGAACATCAGCAAGCTATGGACATTTTGGCTGTCAGTGTGATTCCCTGACTTTATAAGCCTTTAACCATGGAAATTCCTACTGTAACCTAACCTTGGTACACTGTTGGGAAGAAAGTTGGCCCGACATCTCCTTCCATGCAGTTCCAAATCTGTCCTGTCATTACCCTGAGCAGCTCTTTACATTGGGAGGTGTTTTTCTCCACCAGCTTGGCTGGTCTTACGTGGCCATACAGAGTTCACTGCAAAGTCTCACTGTTGACATCAGGAATGTGACAGCCCTTATCCGGCCACAGCTGTTTTCAAAAGTACTGGCTGGTGGCCCGAGTTACCTGAAGCAGTTACTAATTGTTTGATGATGACGCAAATGACAGGGTCCAATTTCAACCCCGCTGCCGGCTCCCAGGCAGGAATGACCTGCTTGACTATTATTGCTCTCCATATCCTGGTGGAAGGTAAGCCTGCAAATTCCCCAGGTGCTGTGCTCCTGCCATAGGTAGGTTATATTGAAAGGGGTGTTTCATTTTTTTTGGCCTGAAATACTCTTTCCTCTGGCCTTTTCTTCTGATTCAAACATGTGGGCTTTCCCCCTTCACACCCTTATTACATATAGAAACTGTTCCTCAAATTTGTCTAAGCTACGTTTTCCATATGCTTATGCTACATACTTTTGTTATTGTCCAAAACTGTTTAAAATCATATTCCATATCTTAAAGACTCTCCTTTTTGTCCAGGTGCCTGGCCTAGCTGTGCAGTAGCTGGCACATCATACAAGATTGTTTCACCATGACTTGGGAGCTACCCACATTAAACCGGATTTGTCGTCTGTATCACTGGCAACATTTGTGGAAAACTCCTGTAACAGCTGCTCAATATTACTTAAGACAGTTTTATATGTTTTCATAAATATTTTCACTTCTGATTTGGTCATTTATAGCAAATATCATCTCGTGCTATTTATGCAATGGTCGAAGCATAAGATACATCCCAGGAATTAGTGATGGGAAGCACAGCTTTGGCCTTCTACCCAGCCCAATCCTGTGATTTGAAGTGAGTCAGTGGCTGTGTCTCAGTCTCCCTGTGTAAGATGGGATAGTAATGGGTGGATTGCAAAGCTTAGAGGGTCTATCAGCCTGGCATCACCTGCCATCCAATTTCTATGATTGGTGGGAGAAAAGTGAAGCAGAAGCAGAGCAGGGGCTACTAAGGTCCCCTGGCAGCACACCAGATGCACCAGTAGTCTTCTGCTGCAGTCGGCTTACTTAGGGTCAGTCTTGAGATGCCAGCTGGTGGGCAGCTGAGTGAAGGGGCCTTGGATGAGAGGCTGAGGCTGGGTACACTCTCTGAAGCAACTGCAGGAGATAATTTCTGTGTACAACCCTGAAAATACGTTCTGTATGGCTTTGTCACCTGTGTGGTTATTCAGTTCTGTCCAAGCTTTTTGCAAAAAAAAAAAAAAAAGAAAAAATAAGAGAAAAAAGCGCCTTGTTTTTAATGGTAGTGTATAAAAATAATATAAAATTATCCTCAGTGGCCAAACCACAGAAATTGCCATGCAGATCCAAGAACAGGTGTGCCTCCTGGAGCTACTGGAACAGCATCAGAAACCTGCCAGATCCTCAGTAGAAAGTGTCCTCTTAATTCTGGGTCAAATTCTGCTCCAAATGTGGTTGAGTGCCAAACTCCTATTTACTTTAATGCCTGCTGCCTTTCATCTGTTGTTTTTGGAATAAACTGAGATCAGGCGTGAGAAGTGCAAACTGTGTCTTTAGAGGCAGAAGGAAGACAGTGATGTGCTGAGAGGTTGGAAATGAACTGGTTGGTATGTCCAGGTCCTTGGGATGAGTCCAGGGAAAAGGATACTCCTGGTCTTTTGGTATGAAACTAAGGTTGTAACTTTCTGTTCTTACTTTACATTTTCTTTAATTTTGTCCACAGGTCATTTTGGATATCTGCAGCCAAATGCCTGTGTGCATTTAGCTCGCTTAGGGTCACTCAGCTGTGACCCTGTTCCGTAGGTCATTTCTACTGTGTTTTGTGTTGTTCCCTCCTGCCAAATCAGTGGCTCTGGGGGAGCCGTCTCTGCATCTCTGAGTGTCAACGTGACCTACTCGGCAAAACAGCTCCATTCCTGGCCTCAGGTCCTCCCTGCATTACAGATCCCCCCATGTCCACAGGCAGGTGTTTATGTTTAGCTGGCTTCATGAAGCTTCATGGACTTAAAGCTTCACTCAGAAAAAAATATCTACCCTCTTCAACTTAGGACATGCAGAATTTCAGCCTTTTTTTTTGTGCCATGGAAGAACAGCATGTTATGTGAATATGTTCTTGAACTGTGATGGAAGTAAGGGAAGAAAGAAGAGAAGTTGTGTACATAGGCTACTAGAGCATGTACTTCCTAATTCAATTTCCTAACCATATAGCCAGTCCAGTTTCTGGGTCAGTGGAGATATGAGTTGCTCAGTCATGGTTAGCAAAAATGTCCAAACAGACTCAGACTTTCTAACATTCTTCTCTCTATTCATACCCGTCACAAACTTTGGAGATAATTGACCTATTATTCAGTGGGAGAACTCCTTTCCCGCCCACTTTCCTCCCCCCTATTTCCCAAACCATTCCCTCTCAGTTAAAGCCTTCCAAAATATTTAAGACTTGATACTTCAGAGTGCCAAGCACCCTGGCCTCGATTCAGTAAATCACTTAAACATAAGAATAATTTCATTTGAAGTCAATGCAATTATTTGCATGCTTCAGTTGCTTTGGAGTGACTTGCTCCATATTCAACAGGGTGGAGTCCATCAAGTCCTTTCCTGGCTGTGTCGCTCAAGTTTGCTAGACAGGGAGGAAAGCTACAGTAGCTCTTTTCAGTGCTTGCCCTGCTGGAGAACAAAAGGAAGCGGCACCTAGAAAGGGTATTTCTGGGCAGGATGGGGTTGTGGTTCACTAATGCTGTGTTGTAAAAGGCTTGTTCTCATTGTAGTCTTATCAGAGCCTGGGAGATTATTCTTATCAGAGCCTGTAACAATATTTTTATCAGCTTGAAAGATGATCCTTTTATACCAGGGCAGCTGTGAGCCTCTTAAGACCTTTCGTTTTATTTACCTCTCTGCTGCATTTCTCTGCCCCTCTCCAATCAGCGTTTGCACTTCGATATGAAAGCTCACAGTAGAGTGACATTTGACATATAACACTGTGCTGGAGGTGTTTTAAAGTGTAGTATGTCTGGATGTGTGATTTAGATCACTGCCTCTTAGTTTCCAAGTAAAATTATATCTCAGGTAGGGCTCCATTTCTTGTTTTAGGAGATTTAGCCCATCAATACTCATTTTTGACAGCCTGGGCTGGTGGTAGAACACAAAGGTATGCAGCTGTGATTTTATCTGTGCTACTTCAAGCTGCTAGTTTGGGGTCTGAGGTGAGCTAAGCAGCTTTTTTGACAGGAACATCCTTTTGTTATATGTGGAGTTCAGAGTAAGACTGGAGTTTCTGAATCCTCCTAGAAACAGGTAGTTTTTAAATAACAACAACAACAACAACGATATTAATTCTGTTCCATCTTCTATGTCAAACCCCCCAACCTGGCCAATATGCACATACTTGTATTTTGGTATCCTAGTAAGGAAACCTTAGCAAACTCCTTGCCCAGTCCTTACAGGACAGGTGATGGGATGGTATCAGCAGGTGCTCCAGACCTCTTGTGAAGTCTGTTTGTGTTGCCAGGAGATTATCCTTGGTGTCAGCAACGCAAGAGGGTCTATAGGATAGCTTTTGCTGTACCTGTTAGGGTAAGAGTTATGTGCATATCATCATAAAGGTAGCACTGCAGGCTCAGAGCTGGCAGACAGGGATGTGAGTTGCAAAAGTCTCCCAAAATGGTCCCCAGAGGTCCCTATGTAAAACACTCAGTGCAAACACAGAAAGAAAAGAGCTACATCTGTACCAACCAGGGCAGTAGGGGCAGTGCATCTTTCGGGGCTATTCCCCAGGGTAGCACAGATGGGTCTCAATCTCCTGGATGGGGGGAGAAAGGCTGGCTGCAGGGGAGCAAGCCATGCTATAATGTTTGGTTTCTGGCCCTGATCCATTTTTTTCCTTAGCTTAATCAATGTCAAAGAGACCGGCCTTGTCTGTTCATGTTTGCAGTGTAAATGAGGCCCAAGAAAACAGTGTGAGTGCTTGGTAGTTTTTATTTTATCACATTCATGGCCCTCTATTCACTTTCCAACACACAACCTCTGCATGGGGATTTTTCTGGTTTTGTTGGTGCTGCAAATGCAGCAAGAGCAGCTGTGCACTGAGTGAATGCCAATGTATAGTACATACCCATCCCCATATGCCTTGGTAGCTAGGGAGGGTTTGAAATGTCCTTGTCAACAGTGAAATCCACTCATGTGGGTTGGTGCCATGGTGAAGTGACTGTCCTGGAAAAAGGAATTGCTGGCAAACCACTGAAGGGAGTTGCCTAGAAGGAGCCACTCCTGTTCCTGTCCCGAATTTTCAGCAGAGAAGTAAAAATCTGAGTTTTTTTATATCAGAGATGGGGGATAAGTGATGTGAATGCAAGGCACACATGTAAGGGACCAGGCCACAGGTTTGCCAGGCTCACGGTCCTGTCCCTGTCCCAGAGCGGGTGGGTGGGACCAGGATGGCGAGGTCAAGCTTTCCCCTCTTGCAGTACACTCAGTTTAAGGGGAGGAACCTGCATTCTGCTGCTGCTTCCCCTTGCTCTCAGTACTGTGGCCAGGCGCCAGTGCAGAGCATCCCAGCTGGATGTGCGTGGATCAGGATCATGCCTCAAGAGCAGTAAACACTGACCCCAGTATTGCCGTGGGCACAAACATGGGGACAAACCTGTGAGCATGTCTCAGCTGGGGCCAGCTGTAGCCTCCTTAGCAGCCAGGGCCTGCATATATTTTTGAAAGTGCTTTGAGACTCCTTTTCCCGAGGCCTGTTGCTGTTTGGGTGAAGCACAGGCAGTAAATCGCAATAGCAGCAGTGCTGGTTGGACCCTCACACCATGGCTCTCTCTCCACTGACTGGCAGTGCCAGGGTTGTAATGGGTGATGCACCCTGAATTTAAGTCGACCTAACTCTCTCCATTTTTTGCCCATTCTTGGCAATTTTTAACTCCACCAACTTCCGCTGGGGAAAGATACCCAGTAGGTTTCATTGTCCCTCCCCTCTCCCATGTTTTTTTTTTGGCAATGCTGTCTGCATCCCAGACAGCCGTGCCAACTTCTGCAAATGGGGTCACAGTTCACAGAAGCTGCACTGAGCTGGTTTTGCTTGTCCTTGCTCTCTTGCATCCTGCAGCCCAGTGTTTTGCGTGCCAAGGAGCTGCCACTGACCTCCCAGCTGCCTGCCCTGCTGTGACTGTTGAGAGGGAGCTGTGTTGGCCCCTGGAGTTGCAGTGAAAGCATTTGGGGTTGTGGCTGGAAAACTCTCCACACTCAAACACCTGAAGGGAAACCTCACAGATGTTTGTTTTTTTTGATTCTGTTATTTTTATTTTTTTTCTTTAAAGTTCTGAATTTATAAGCTAGCCTTGTGGGGATTTTTTTCAGTTTGTGTGGGAAAGGTCTGTGTGGAGGAGAGGGAAGAGCATTGACCCTCATTTCTGAGTACTTAAATCTGGTGAAATTGGCAACAGGACTGTGTTATTCACCATGATTGTATCTCCCCATCCTTCTGCTGTAGGTCTTTCCTCCCCAAAAGCATGGGCCTGAGCTGCTTGGGAAGAGACTGATCCTTCCAGAAGGATCCTTTTGATATGAATTTCAGGAGGAGTGGGATCAAACTTTTTAAGTTGTGTGTATAGTTTTTTCAGCAGAAACTAAAGTCTAACCTAGAAATGATGTTGCGGATTAATATTAACCAAAAGAAATGACAAAACATAGCAAAAATACCTTGTACTTCTCTAATCTCTAACTTAAAACCTTCCCTCCTCTTGGAGTTTTGCTAAGGCAAGAGACAATGGACAGAAACTAGAACGCAGGAAGTTCTACCTGAATATAAAAACCAACTTCTTTATTGTGTGGGTGACTGAGCACTGGAACAGATTGTCCAGAGAGGTTTGGAGTCTCCATCCCTGGAGATACTCAAAAGCCACCTGGACACAGTCCTGGCTAATGTGCTCTAGGATGACCCTGCTTGAGTGGGGAGATTGGACCTGATGACCTCCAGTGGTCCCTTCCAGCTAGACCCATTCTGTGATTCTGTAACTGTGGTACCACCTGTGCCAGATTTTGCCAGCACCAGCTGTATCACTTAGACATTACAACACCAGACTGACAATTTCTCTGCCCATCCCTGCCCCCCTCCCCTGCAAAAAAAGTTTGTGATGTGTACCTGGACTATGTGATGTAGCCATAAGGCACCTTGTCATCAGTGGTTTATGCAGATATTTAGATTTGTATGAGCTTCATACAAATTGTATTTGAACCCTCTGAGCTGCTGGAGCACTCACTGGTTGCTGTGAGGGGCTGGGGCCCTCAGCAGTTTGCAGGGTGGAGCTCATTCTCTTGCTTTAAAGTAGCTCCTTATGAATGTTGTAGACTGAGAGCAGAGGGACAGTGGCGCTTCCCACTGCTTGTACCCAGGGGAATAAAGGGAAATGGGATTAGTAGGAGTTTTCAGAAGCCTCTAACTCACCAGCAGAGCATGAATATCTTCAAGGGTTTGCCCTGAGGTGCTTCTTAAAAAAGCAGCCGGGTTAAAGTGGCTTTGCTAAGTTTGTTCCCATGAATATGATTTTCCCCAGGCATACTTTTTACATATACCTGTTAGATAAAAGCTACCACACAGCATAAGAAAAACAACACACAACCCTCTTAATTAAAGATATCGGGGAGAGGAGGCTCCTCGTCCAAACAAAAAAAGAGGTGATGTGGCCCTAGTTTACAGGGCTCTGAGAAATAATGATGCCCATGATTGCTGTGGTGGTCCACCTTGGTTCTTGCACAGAGTCTAGGTTCAATGAATGCTGGTAATTCATTGCCTGGTGATGGCAACTACTAGAAAACCTAACTTAAAAGCTTCTTTTATCAGTCTGTTTTTTGGGGTTGGTCCCTCTGGATGTACCCTCTATGCAGGCTTGTATCTCCCTGTCTAGGTTATTTTCCTGCCTATCAAGTCCATGCTAGGATCTCACTGTCCTCAAACTCCTGGGGGCTTTTGCAAATGCATAATATGTTTTGGAGGATGGGTTCTTTTCATGCCAGTGACAGTGCAATGCCTCTTTCCTCCCTCTCTTGTCCTTGCTCTCTGTAAGGAATCACTGCTTTTTCTTTTCCCAGCATCTGTTGAGGGTGGGCTGTCCAACTCTTCTTTGACAGAGGTGTGACCTCCAGTGTGGGATGCAGTGATTTTTACATGGCTATTCCTAGCTAGCCCATGATGGGCTATGGAAATCATTTGAAGCTGCTCAGGACCTGAGAAGAACGAGTAGTTTACTTTGCCCACAGTGCCAAGAGCACAATTTGGAGGAAACGGAAGCAACAACTAGTGTCAATAGAGAAGCTAACTGTTGGATGTGCCTATTTTGTGCCAGTTAATGCTATTATGCCAACATCTTGCTTTGATGTAAACTCATTCTTGTGAACAAGCCTTAGATTTTGTATTTAAAAGCCAAGAAATATCTGCTGTTGAAGATTTGGAAGCTGTGAAGGCTTTTGCTGGTGTGTGATGACAATATGGATCCACGACCAATACCCTTCAAAATACATTGTTCTGGGACTTTGTAGAGGAAGGCAAAAGATGGAGAGGAGATGTGTGTGGGGGTGCCTTTACTAAGTATGGGCTGCTGAGTTTTGGGTCTGAAAAAAACATCTGGCTTGTTGGATGTGTTTCTGTGGTCTAATGGAAGGAGATTTCACCATGCTGTCCTATCTGCCCTTCTGCAATTTGTGCTCATATGGGAGCACAGTGACGTACTGGACTGATCAAAAGCAGTGGTCTGATGCCTTCGTGGTGGAGCAGTGGACCTGACAAAAATGACTGACATAAAACTGAGCTGCAAAAGCTGTGTGTGAGATCTGGAAGATAGTCCAGACCTAGAAAACCCTTGTGAGAGCGACAGCAAAAGCTTATCTTGCTCTCCTATCAGTCTGCTGCTCATGGGAACCCATGCAGAAAGGTATTTATTCAGAGGGCTAGTTGTGTAGGTGGCCAAGCCTGTTATCGCAGAAACGAAATGTTAGTCATGAGAGCGTACTTGCTAGACATGCCTTCTGCATGCGCCTTCTCGCGCAGCAGCCGGCTTTATCTCCTGGCAGGGCGAGGGCCCTTGCCAGCTTGGCATGGGAATGCGGCAGGACGGGACTTGATGCAAGGAGTCTGGAAGGGAACGCCGCTCCGCCAGCACCGAGTGCTTCAGCTGCATTTCCATGTCTAATTCACATTTGAATTAATGCACTGTGTATGAAGGCCCTTACAGCTAACAAGTGGTTGTGGTTTTGTTTTGGAAATCATTATCTCACTTTCAGATCAATGAAACTAACTCTGCGACTGACAAACAAAGTTAACATACTAAGGCTTTCAGATGTGCGTAGCTCTTAGGTTGGGTGCACAACTTTAACTAAACTTTCATTGACTTTTGGAAGCGCAGATCCCCTCAAGGATGATGAAAGTGAGTGCAGCAAAACAGAGGGTCCAAAACAACAAATCCCTTGGATTTAAATCTTTAAATCTCTTTCCCTGCATGTGGTAGAAGGAACTATTAATGAGGGGCCACGGAATTACACCGTAGTGAGCTCTGACTTTATCCAAGTGTGACTGAATTCAAAAACTTATTTGCCTGTGAGAAATGACAAGCAATGTTATGCCAGTATTGTTGTATGGATGCTAAGGTCGTTTTCCCTTCTTTTGGCGGTTCCAGTAGCACTAAAACAAGTAACTGTTAGCATAGACTTTTCAGTGCAAGAAAGTTTAGGGAACCCTATCCTGCTTCAAGTAGGTTCCCCAGAGCAGCTGTGAAGGAGGAGGCTGTAGGACTACACTGCAGGGAGATGAGAGGCTGTACTGAAGGAAGCAGAGGCGGCTCTGGTAGGTGACACACATTTGAAGCCCGGTTTCACCGGCACCCTGATTTGTGAAGGCATTCCCATCCATTGCCACACTGTTAATTTACCTACAGCACAAGTTGCCAAGGTTATTTAACTATCATTTTCTTGCTACATATTGATTTTATTCTGTTGCCTAAGGGTATAGAAATAATTAGCAAAAGAGTCTTCCCATCGCATTTACTATGTAGTTAATTAGAAGTTTTATGATATAGAGTAGTCATGTGAGAAAAACAGTTCTGTTATAACCCAGGTGTTCTCTTCCAGCTGATGTGAAATGGTAGGTCTTCATTGACTCCTGCTGGCCCTTGTTGTTTTACAATAGCAGCAGGAACACAGCTCCAAAAGACACAGGAAACACAAATGGCTTTTGTTTCATAAACACTCAGAGGAACAGCATTTGCTTCAGGGAAGCTCGCACTGTTTTTGGCAGCTTGTTAGGGAATTAAGTCGACTTGTTGCAAATCCATGCATTGTTCCTCCAAAGTTTTCTTTCTGTCGCTGTGGGAGGGAACTGGCTGGTCTGTGGCATTTCTGCACTCTTTGCATTCACCTAGTATTTAGATAATCCAGGAGAGTCAGGATGACAGTTAGCCTCTGGGTTCAGGGACTCTGGGGCTCACCATGGTGATACCAAGTGCTGAGCCCTTCATTGCTTCTCTGCTGAGGTTTTTCCTGTGGTAGGATTGCTCTCCAAGCATTGACCAGCTTTGCTATGGCAGAAAAGCCTTTCCTGTCTTATAGTCCCAACTCTCTGGGTCAGATCGTTCAAGCATTCTTCTTGTGCTGCTCTCTTTCACACTGAGGATCCATGCAGACTCTCCCACAGGCAGTTGACAATGGATGCTGTGTCTGCCTCAGGAGGTGGCCGGTTGACCACCTGCACTGACATTTCTAAATGCTCTCTTTGGCAGATTCTGTGTCTGGCCCATGGCTCATTGAAGGACAGAGACTGTGGGGTGGCACCTTTGCATGCCACACTTGATGGTGACAGTCACTAATCCAATTGTGGATGTCGTTGAGCTGCCTCACAAGTGACCGCTGCCTGTGAACTGTGCTTGCAGGTGCTGCTGGGAGTGGCAGAAAGGAGCTGTGATTGTGTGTATGTGTACACAGCAGAGATTAAAAAGAGACTTGCACATGCCAGTAGGTGCAAGGACATTGATAATGAATCTCTCCCTTGTAACTGAGTGTCTTAAATCCAGCTCATGGCCTAGAGAGAATAATGTTTATTCCTGAAAAGAGGGCTCTTCAGCATGCTTTTCTGGCTTCAGTCCAACATCTGATATCTGTTTCTTAAATTGGGATAGGTACATGTGAGTCCTCAAGAGGAAGTGAGGCTGGTGGCTGGATGACAGTATTTCTCAGTCTCACCTCCTCCCAAAAAGTGACTCCTGTAAAGCAGGGAAGAACCATATGCTGGCTTGGGTAGTGCTCCATCTGTAGACCCTCATGTCTCTGGCAGAGGTGTGTCACGTAGATGGTGGTCTTCTGAAGCTGCCCATGTATAAGTGTTTGTTCCGGCTTGTGACATATAGAGAGGGTATGTGCTTTGACAGAGCAGGCAGGACCAGCCAGTAACTGATTTGGAGTCAAGCAGTGCTGCTTCCTGATAAGAAGACATGGTCTTGGTGCTTGGAAGATCAGCTGAATACACGGACTGGTAGCATGTCCCTGGAGAGGTCCCCAGTTAGCAAAGTAAGGGTGGGTGGAGGTGCAGAACAGAATGTCTCCCAGCGATACCTCAGGGAGGGGTCTGAGCAGAGACCAGGATTTCAGCAGCTCCAGGTTCTGCTTTCAGATCCTCCAACATAAGGTGCCATAAGTGATGTGCCTTTTGCTTCTGCAATCACTAGTCTACTTACATGACAAATTCTTTGGGTCTGGGTGCTATGCAATTTTCTGTTGTTTCCTGCAGCCTTAATTTAATTTGATACATTTCTAGAGGGTGAGAGCTTCTCTGCAGAACCACAGGCACATGATGTTCCTGCTGTTGTGCCAGGGGTACAGATAGCAAGCCTGCCTGGGGAGGCACAAGCCAGCTGTGGGCTCTGGGGATCTGAGTCACTTTCTGGATATTCTTTTCGCTATCTAGGGCTGGTACAAGCACCTAAGTCAGATGCCTAAAATTAACCCAAGATTATATGATGGTCCTTCTCATCCCTTCTCCAGACACACGCTTGTTTTTTACCCACATTCACATTTCTGTGTGGCTGATGACTGTTTTACATCCATTTATTTCTGGCTGAAGGCCTTTTTACCTATAGTCTGTGTTGTGATGGGTAACATTCTTGGTTAACTGCAGCACGAAGGACATTGTTCTGCAAATCTCTTTGTTGGAGCCTGAAACAAGGGCTTTGCGTGCCTCGAGATTGTGGTTTAAGATGTGTGTTCAGTTTGGTCAATATTAGATACTATTTAGAAATAAAATTTCTCTTGCATCAACAGAAAAGGAGAAATTCTGCTCTGCCAAAACCCCTTCCTCTTAGCTATTTGTCAATGCCAACAAAATATCCTTATCCTAGCTCAATGCTATTTGTGTGTTAAAAGTGACCTTTCCATTTCAATCTCGTACAATTAACCTGTAATTTTATAAGCAACAATTGGACTATAAATTGATTGCATTTTCAGAGAAGACTTCTATTTTTTTTTTAAATACTTAGCTAAGTAATATTGCCTCAGTTGTAATTTAAGGTACGTTCACTTTAAGCCAGCCGTGCTAGGCATTACCATTGCCTGCCTGTTGGTTACTGCTTCTGTGCCAGAGGGAGGCAGCTGCAACAGCAACAGCCCTCTCTGGTGTGTCGTTGTGAGATCCCTGAGAGCATTTCCCAGGCACAGTCCTCCTGCCTGGAGCAAGCAGCTGGCTCTGGTGGCTTGAGGGTTTGCCCTCAGCACGAGTGTGCAGGGCAGGCTACTGGGCAGAAAGACAACACGAAGCCCTGACTTGATCTGCCAGCAAAACCGCTTGTTATCTGTAACCCACTGGAGATGAAAGCAACACTGTTTACCTATTTAAACTCCTGGAATAAATGCATTGTAGCTGCAGTATGTTAAGGAGGGAAGCAGGCTATGGGCATGTTGTGATGCTAAGCTGTTAAGCTGATGCAGCAATATGCGGAAGTCTTGTCCATCCATAGCTCCAGACTTAGAGCAGACTGTGATGCATAGCAGTGAAATGTACCCCAGGTAGATTTGGGCCGCAAACAGGAGAGGCTGCTTGTATCCTTAGTGATGAGAAGGTGTCTGATTGTCTAAATGATGGGTGAAGGAAAGGGCAGCAAATCTTCAAGTGCCTATCGTGGCTGTTTTAGATATTTTAAGTTGCAGAATGACTTTGCATCTGATGGGAAGCAACACTGGTATCGAAGTTCGGATTTCCATGAGCTGTGTGATTAATCTACGTGAAATGCCAGCCAAAGCCATTTCAACTCTTGCCTGTGGTCTTTACATATTAGGGTGACTCCTTGTTTCAGTGTCAAATGAGACATTTCACAGCTTAGACAGCTGCTTATTTTGCTTGTGATGAAAACAGTGGTTCAGTTGCTAGAGACCAGAGAATCTGTAGTTTCTTGTTGTCAGATATATAATTTCTGGGGTTTATCTTTGAGCTTCTCTGACTGTAAAGTACTTAAGAGCTACCACAGCTGAAGCTAGCAGTTCCCCCATAACCGTTGTTCTTGGTGAGGCTTTCACAGTTGAGTTTTAGCAGGAAAGGAGGGGAAAATGCTGGAATTTCCCTCTGAAAGTAACTAATCAGGAACCAGTAGTCTTGTTGCACTCCTGCAGTTAATCTCCAGGTGGGAGATTTCAGGAGTCCTTTCCAGCTAGCAGAAGATGTCATGGTTGGAATACATTGTCCTCTACTCAGAAGTCGTGTATCAGGTAGTTTGCCTCTCAGCATCTGCCTGCTATGCAAACTTTTGACACACACTTTGATGAAAGGTAATCATTATCACTGCAGGAAAATATCCCACTTGCTAATTGAATTCAAATCAAAACTCTTTATGCCTGTTTCTTCTGAGAGAGAAAACAAGCTGGCCATACCAGACTGCTATCTTTTGTCCTAGCTCAACACTAGTCTAATAAATTTCTGACTAAAGGATGAACTTTCTTCCTAAAACATATGTATCTGCAAACACAACCATGAATATGGCAGGTGGAGAGGCTGACATTCATTCAGCATGATGATCATACTGTTGCTGATCTGCCTTGAAGTAGTACTTAGGGCTTGATTCCCCTTGACAACCCTTTCAGTAGCTCTAAAGCCACAGAAATGTGTGATGCGATGTGACTCATGAGGCTGTGCTGAAATATTAGCAGTATGGCAGAAAAGGAGAAGAGGGTTTTGGCAGCAGCTGGGGATGGAAAGGAGAAAAAGCCCAGTGGGAAACCAAGCTCATTCCTCCACTGTTTCTGACAGAGGTGGTGTTTGTGGGGTTGAAGGACACCACAACTCTCCCTGGACATGCATAATATCCTGTTTGCAGGAGTCATTGGTCATAGTAAGGCCAGAGGACTTCAGCCTGACTTGAGGAATTGTTTCCATAAATGTTCTGCTGACCTCCCAGAGGTGGTGAAAAATGCTCTCATCCAAACCAGATTTACGCAGAAATAGGATCAGGTCTTGCAAAATACATAATCATTGCAGCTGATACATCTGAGTAGTTTGGCAGACAATAGCTGTTTTCACACTCTGACAAGAGCTTTGGCAATTGTATAATTGCAGATGGAAGAGAAACTTGGAGCAGCAGCCATAGCAGTTTCCTGGCAGTGAGGACAGCAGCACCACAGAGGTGTGCAGGGATGAGGAGCCAGGCATCTGCAACATGAAGCAAAAACCTAAACAAAACCCATGAACCAAAGCATCATTGCCAGATCCTATTTACTTATTTTTCCTGATTTGCTTAATAGCAGAAAAATGAGCCCTGGAATTTCTCCAGGAGCCCTGGAAATCTGCATGATGTGGGAGGAAGGAGTACTGTCCACCTTCACCATCTGACTCTGCCTTGTGTGGGAGCTGCTCCTGGACCAAGGGCCACTTGGGATTCTGCTTCAACCCACCAGCTCACCATGAGTTTCCAATCTTCCTCCTTCATTGCACTGGAAAGTTCTTCCCTCAAGAACCTATCTTAGAAAGGGGATTGCTAAGGTGGATTTTGGGCAGCAAGCAGGAGCTTATAGCCTTGATCAGAGGTGCCAAATCCTCCTTATAGCCCGTGTTGCTGTACTAGTGCCGAAGGTGATGGCAACTGACTCACAAGAGATATTTCCTTGGTCCTGCTGTGTAGAGGAGTGAGATGCTGAGCCATGGACAGTGAGAGACAGGGTTTGGCAATGGAAGGAACCTTGCCATCTTCTTGTGTGGGTGTGCAGAGCAGTTCCCACAGATCTGTTGAGTCAGTCCCATTTGCAGTGCTTGGCTGCTGGAGAGCCTCTGCTTGAGGGCAGGAGACTGGCATGACACACAGGCAGGTGCAGGGAGAAGGAGGAGGAATGGGCTGAGTGTGAGGTGTCAGCATGAGCACTGCCAGGCATTCAGGGCTCAGTTGAGTTCTTCCATGAGAAGGATAGAGCTCAAACCCTGCAGACTCTTACTCATGTACTAACTGCCCTGCTATGGACGCTGTGCTCTACACCCTGCAGGCTGGTTCACATATATTTTTTTAGTAGTGCCCTTTTCCTGCCTTTTCATCTCACTCTTTCTCTTCTTTCTCTCTGATAAGCTGGAGAAGTGCTTTGTGTGCAGGCAAGTTCCACCTGTCATATCAAGATGTTCAGGTTACTGTAAGGTGCTTCTATTTTCCCAGCTCCAGCTGGTTCCTCCAAACCCAGTACCCACTGGAGGCTGTTAAAAGTTTCACAAAAAACAAAGAAAACCACAAATCTGTATGGTTTTAACCTTCTAAAATAAGGCATTATATTTTTAAACTGAATAAGTGCCTCCAAAAGAGGAAGTGACGAGAGTAAAGGGGAAATCAGTAACTACCAAGATGCTTGGCTCGGTTGAATCACCCAACCTGCCTTTCTGAAGTTAGCTTCCTACACTGCTGAAATCAGTTACTATAGATGTGTCTTAGAAAAATGAGAGTGATCTTCTTGGTTTCTCTCTTTCTCTAAAAACAGAAAGTGCTATTTGACAAAGGGGATCACTGCACGCTACTACATGACGTAGGAGGCCCTGTTGAGCCATCTTGCTGCAAAACAGTTTGAGGAAGAATTACCCAGCAAAAGCTCCGTTGAAATAGGTGAGGCATATGCAGGTTTTGGCTTCTCCCTAAAGGCAAAATGAGTCTGCATCGTGATTTAAGCCTATGGCACTATGGGACTTCACCCATTTCCTCTTCTGCTCTTCAAAAAATGAAAGTGGCCAGAGTTTGGTTTTAATTTTCAGGATAGAGACTGGTTTGGGGTACAAGTCCTTTCATCTGTTTTTCACAGGTCAGTCCCTAGCCTAGTGCACTGGACAAAAGACCATATAGGAAGCAAGATGCTGCTGAATATTTACTTCAAGATGCTGGTGCCTCCTGTGCAGTGCTAGATCTCTACACACAAGATTTGACTTGTGGAACAGCATTACCATTTTTGAACCTATCCTTTCCAATGATTGTCAGTGTGAGCTCTTGGTGCATGATGGCTATCAGTCAGAGACTGAACAGAATGGACTAATTCAGGTTATCTGTGGATTCTGCTGGTATATGTCACAGCCATAGCTATCTATGGAGTGTTTGTATTCTGCCTCTTGGTGCTGAAATGGGGTTTGTCAGTCTTAGTCTCAAGACTCAGTGGGATTGAAGCATTCATGAGAAGCAGGTCTGTGAAACAGAAACTATCTGGCAGCAGCTGCTCTGTCTGAAATGCTGGAAATGGGTACACCTCTGATTCCCTGCCTGTCATCCCCAAGGCCAGATCCTTCCCAGCCAGAAGGCTCTGTTCCTTCCCTCATCCCATCACTGTAGTAGAGAGGTCACTGGGTCCATACAAGCTGCCTTTGAAGGTGTAGAGTTGAAATGATACTCAGGAGTGAAAAGAAATAAAAGCCACCCAAGGCTGAATCAGAAACTCAAGAAAATAAAGAAGCAGTGTAGAAACAAGTAACATTGTCTTTGCACCAAGGCCAGTGAATTCAATATACGTTAAAGGTGAAGGGCTTTTAAAAGGTGACACCATATCCAGTAGAGTGAAAGGGAGCTACATACAAAAAACAGAGGATGTATTATGTAAGGAAAAAGGAATTTAAAAAAATATTTTTATGCTTTTCCTGGAGAAATTAATTCCTGTGCTCTGGGTCCTGTCACTTTTTCCTTCTAGTTGAAATATTTATAAACAGATACTAGATTTCAATTTTGAAGTAACCTGTACTTCTAGCCCATGAAAATATTTTCCTGCCCAGTCACTGAATAGTTTGTAGTGATGTGCTCTGAACTTCAGGTATCACTGAAATCACTTCAACAAATGCAGAAATGAGCCCAAACTGTGCTTTTGTGGCAAAGGAGAGCAAGGAAAAGATAATTAAAAAAGGACTTTCACAGGCTTATTCCATCTCTTGTTGATGTAATTTTATCTCACATTTATTTGAAAATCTAAACATGAGAGCATATGTATTTCCTGTGCCTCACACTGCTGCTATTTCTGAAGGAGAGGAAATGATTGTTTTCCTATTCAGTTACTTCTTTCAAATGTTAGCTGACATACACTGGATGGAGATCTGTCCAGGCATTTCTCTTTTGTTCCTCTCTCACCTTTTCATTTTCCCAACCTGTATTTTGGTTTACAGCCTATTGTAGGCAGGCTGCTGCTGTATGCCCAGAAACCACAGGAGTGTGGAAGTGCAACAGACCACACACTATACACATGCTGATATTTTTATGAAATCAGGTCAGTAAATTTCAATCTTTCTTGCCAGCAGAGGAAGATGACGTATTGTGTCGTGATAATACTGAAAATCCCCCGTCGCTTTCAGTGTGAGTCAGATCACAGTTGTTCCTAGTAGACTCAGTATCTCTACCCATGGGTTGAAGCCCTTGAAGATGTGTCTATTCTCAACTGTGTATTCTGAAACTTGAGTATT
>VYZS01047281.1:0-15841 GCA_013400695.1 Neodrepanis coruscans
TACCAAGTATTTGTTATTTAAAAATACATAGATTTCATTATTGAATGAATGGAGGTGGTGATTAATTCTTTTTACTATCAGACGAGGAGACATAAACAAATATGGCAATTTTATGAGCTTTGCAGGCTAACCACATCTCTCATTTGAATACAGATGCTTCTCAAATCCTATTAGATGTCACAGATGCTGTTCCTTTCAATTGCAGAGGATAAAATATCTCAGTAAGATTTATCAAAAAATTTCCTTAAAGTTTCTCTCTGGACAAGAAATAAAAATATTAGATACTTACACTAAAATTGTATTTGACATAGTTTAATTGAATCTTTGCATGTAACTGAGTGCAGAAAAATAAAATCCCAGTTTCAATTGGAAAAAGCAAAAAATCATGGTATTACTCAAAGCATAGTAATATGACTACATGTCTTATTCTCGTTTTCTGCAAAAATCCCTTTGCAAAGATTACTAGCAACAGACCATCATGGTATTTTAATCCAAAAATTCCCATTCACTGTTTTTCAATAGTTACACAAGTCATGAGTAATTGTATTACTCCTTGACTAGTTGATGTATAAAACTTACTTACAAATTAAGTTTTCCAGTTATAAATAGGATAGAATTTTCAGTTTTGGTAAACACATATAAAGTGTGAGGTTTTAGCTGAGTTAAAAGCGTGAACGCTATTATAACTGCAATATGAATTACAGATAATATGATAATAGTGATTAATGATTAGTTAGAATGAATTAAAAGCAAGAAGCCTACTTTGTGTTTGAACTCTAGAAATTAGTACTGCAATTTGGCCTTTAATCTTCAGGCAAAAAAGAAATAGACATGATTTTAAAAATACACATTTATATTCATGGAAGCCTTCCCAACTTGAACAATTTTGAAGTTTATTGAAGCAGATTTTTTTGCTTTAAGCTAGGGAAACTGCATTACAATATTTACATGGAGAAAGTATGAGATTTTCTTTTGACTAAATACAAGAGAGAAGAAGAGTAAACCTAGACTAATTTATCTCTCTCATGAGAGCCTATCCCACACACCATTTTACGATGACTGATTCAAGGAACAATTGTGAATGCTCTCTTTTTGTAACTATATGCTTTTTCTAGTTATATGCTTATTCTAACATTAGAAAGTTTTACCACATTTTGAAAGGTAAAGTTACTAATGTAAATCAAGATGGAGTGTTCTTAAACAACTCAGCACTTCATAATCTTCTTGGCAGGGACATCAGTCAAAGATATCAGGGTCTGAAAAGCATTAGGCCAATTTAAACAAAGCAATATTTTGGCAGATTTTCTGACTGGTATTAATATCAGTTCTCTTTCCCATGCAAAGTCATTTGGTGTCATTTTGCCTTCTACTTATAATGTGCAATATCTCCATAAAAATGAAAAGATTTTCAGTGTTTGGAGTATTTTCTAGTTACAACAATTCAGCTCTTGCTTGGTTGTGGATGCTATTTACATTGTAGTGGGTCAGGCAGATAAATTAATTTTCAGTAAATGGCTGGATCTGAAATGAATGTGGCTTGCAACCATTAATTTGGGGGTCATTAGCAATTGTTAGCACTCCTGCCACTTACATTTGCTGAAAAACAGGTAGAAACATTCATAACATTAGTAATGAGATGAGTCAGGAATAAATGGAGAGAGTTTTTTTAAATGACCAATGCATGGGGAAAGTGTGAACCATGAGTTTGAAATTTATCAGATACCAGACAAACCCACTTATTATTCAAAATTGCTCTCTACTAGACAGCCTTTTAATGGTTCAGTAAAGCATTTATCCAGCCACAAGACACAAAGTCACTGGAAACCAAACCCTGGTTCCTATGGCCGTGGAGCAGCTTTAATTTTTAGTAACTAACCTCAAATGGGAAACATGTACACTTGTCTCCTGTAAGCTTATGCAGATTGATGTGATATTTAAGGCACAATAGCTTTGCAAGAGGTAGGTCATGCTGGAGATGCTAAATTGCTTTCTAAGGCCTGTTTATTTTTTTTCTATCTCCTGGTTTGAGAAAATTTTTTTAAAGGGGCTAATAATAAGTAAATTGACTTTCAGAGACATACTAAATAAACACACACATTCTTGCCGTAAATTCTTCTTGATAGTTTCTCCTGTGAACCTGCTTTTGCTGTATCTTCTCTTTGCTGCTTGTTTCATTTTTCTGATGGAGAGCACAAGAAACAGAAGTTCTGGTGGGTGTAGGTACAAAACTAATATTTTAATATGTATAAGCTGCTGTTTATTCTCTCTCTTTCCACCTCTTAAGGAGTAGTAAAGGTTTTCTGTGTGAGGCAGAAGGAAAAAGGTGTACCACAAAGTCACCTTCGTATCATTGTTTTCCTTTGAATTTTTTCCCTCTGTGGGTGTCACCCCTCAGGCCTAGGAGATTACCTGAGCCCTACTCCCATGCTACCTAAAAATTTATTTTTGAATACTGATATTCGTTGCTAGTACTACAGGAGTATTAGTGATGTTATGTAAGTGGTATACAGACAAAGATACACAGTTGTTTAAATCACGTATGACAACTTGTGGCAGTTATTGCTCTCCTCAGCTGTGACTTGCAGGGCTCTACTAATTTCGATCTGTTACCAGAATTATTTTTATCATTATTATGTAACTATTAATGACAGAAAACAACCTATTCATGAACTATAATATGAATGGTAGTAATTTTTGCTGTTATTTTTAATTTAATACATAACCGTTCTATACACTATGGAAGAAATCATGACCTTTGTTTCCCATCTTTTTTGAGTGTTTGCCTCTTGTCAGGAGTCTTGCATGACAGGTGTTTTCCACTTTAGAGCATTCATTTTTTGGATCTAAATATCCAATATTATTATTTAAATAACATTTACATCTTTCTAGTACTATACAGGTATAGACTCGATATTGCTGCTTTTAAGAAATCAAAATGTGTGTTCTTCATTTTTTAAAATGTTTTAAAGAGTTCTACATTTGTCTGCTTGGTGCATGTTCTCAGAACCTGCCACTCGTCTCAGTGAGAACGGCATGCGTGGCATTGGTCCCACCTGAACTGGGAACTCAACATTTAAGGCTCTTATTTAGGAGAGAAAGAGCTTTAAAGAGTTGCTTTTAAAATAATTAAAATGAAGACAGAAACTACAGAATAAGTAAATGAATAGAACTTTAATACAGTTACCATGTGAAAGAAGTGAATAACTGCTGAAGATTCAACTTGTAAAGAATTTTGCAAAATGGCCTACAGTAAATCTTTTAGCATTATTTCTTCCTCTCTAGCATTCTCTGTATATCTTTTCTACCTGCTCTTTATATTTGGAGCAGTCTTCCTCTCTCCTGATACAGCATGTAGTTTGGGTGCCTTACATAAGAACTTCAGTACTGACAAATGTCTGTATCAGGAAGGATTAACAGGACATCTGTGAAGAGGTAGAATAGAGTCTTGAGAGAAGATAGATAATTCCTCCCACTCAAGAAAATTTAGGAGACTGTCTAAAAATTAAAGGCTATCTCATATAACAAATGGAAAAGCTGTGAGATAAAAAAAAATACTGAAGAAGAAACTTGGGGCCAGTGCCTACTTTCTTTTTTTCTGTGGCAATCACACCAAAGACAGCAGGATTTCCCCGTCTAATTGTGATCAGAATTTGGCCCTCAAATGAAACAGGCATCTGGAACAATACTAAGTTTATTTATATAGCCAGCAACTTTCAAACCCTCCAAGGCGCTCAAGGCAATACTCAAGAAAGCAAATTACAATAATAAATAGAATAGATAAAAAATAAATTAAAGCATCATAAAACATAAAAAATATCTTGGAAGAAAATATTTTTTTCCAAGAACAGCTTCAATTAAGTTGACCTAGACAATGAACATCAAGGCTCTTAGTATACAGCTGAGTTTAAAAGCCTGTAATGCATGTGTAGAGAAAAAATGTAAATGCCAAGCAGGATATTGAAGTATGAAAAACATGAAAAGCTGCTATAAGTACATCAGTGATAAAAGAAAAACAAGGGAAGATGTGTGCCCTCTGGGGAAAAATGGGAGACTTGGTTACTGAGAATATGGAGAAGGCTAAAGTACTCAACAACTGTTTTGCCTCAGTCTTCACCATTGATTACTCCAGCCACACCAGTCACAGAAGGCAAGGGCAAGTACTGAGAGAATGAACAGCCTAGTGTAAGAAAAGATTAGGTTCAAGACCATATAAGGAACCTGGAGGTCCACAAGTCCATGGGACGTGACGGGTACACTCACAGGTCTTGTGGGAACTGGTGGATGAATTGGCTAAGCCATGGTCCATATTTGATAAGTGGCAGTGAAGTTTCCACTGACTCAAAAAGGAATATAACTCCCATTTTTAAAAAAGAAAAAAAAAGGAAGAACCTCATTCACAGAGTTGAAGTCAACAGCTCCATGTCCAAGTCGAGACCAATGGTGAGTGATGTTCCTCAGGGACCAGTATTGGAATCACTTCTGTTCAACATCATTGTCAGTGATATAGACAGTAGGATTGAGTGCACTGTTGAGAATTTTGCTGACCACACCAAGCTGTGTGGTGTAGTCAAACACACTGGAGGAAAAGGATGCTTCATATTGACCTTAATAGGCTTCAGAGATGGGCCTGTGTGAACCTCATGAAGTTCAGCAAAGCCAAGTGCAAGATCAGGCACCTGGGTCAGGGCAATCTCAAGCACAGATAAAGGCTGGATTGAGAATGGATTGAGAGCAGCCCTGAAGAGAAGGATTTGGGAATGCTGATGGATGAAAAGCTCATGATCTGGCAATGTGTGTTTTCAGCCCTGAAAGGCAATCATGTCCTGAGCTGCATCAAAAAATCATGGCCAGCAGGTCAAGGAAGGTGANTCCAAAAGTTTGGAAGACATATATTCAAAAGCTGAATGACATAGCCTGTTCATTACCAGTGCATGCTAGAGAAATACATGCCTTTTAAAAGCATATCAATTCTTTGAAAAAATCTCATACGAAAAGAGGTCCTTCTTACACAACAGCCTTTATTAACTTATTTTGGCCACCTATTCTCTGCCCACCATTCTAAAACTTTTGTCTTCTTTTGTTTCCTGCCTTCTTGGAGAAGTTTGTTACTTACCAAGATTGCTTTACAATCTTTCAGTTATGTTTTGCAGCAGGTTTTCTTTTCCAGAAGAGCATCTGTGCTTCTGATGGTTCTCANCTCATGAGACCCTGTCTGGAGTGCTGCATTCAGCTCTAGGGTCTCCAGCAGAGAAAGGACATCAGCCTGTTGCAGCAAGTCTAGAGGAGGGCCACAAATATCATCAGAAGGCTGGAGCATCTCTAGTATGAAAAAAGGCTGAGGAAGTTGGTACTGTTCATCCTGGAGAAGAGAAGGCTTGAGGAGACATTAAAAGAGCCTTATGATGCCTCAAGGGGTTTACAAGAGAGCTGGGGAGTAGCATTTTGCAAGAGCATGTAGTGATAGGAAAGGGAAATAGCTTTAAACTGAAAGAGGTAGATTTATAAGAGATACTGAGAAGAAATTCTTTCCTGTGAGGTTGGTGAGTGTATTGGGTCTGTCTGAGATGGAGTCCCTTTCCCCCATAGCAGCCCTCACAGTGCTGTGCTTTGCATTGGTGGCTAGAAGGGTGTTGATAACACTACTACTGAGCACAGCTTCAGGACTGTAATGCTCCTTCCCCAACCAAGAGCAAGATTCTTTGAGGGGACACAAGTAGTCCAACTGACCCAAACTGACAAAAGGGATATTCCATGTCATATGAAATACAGTAAAAAAAAAAGAGTTAAGGAAAGGAGCAGGAAGGGGGAGCATTCATTGTTTCCAATGGCTGCCCACTGAGAAACTACTACACATGTTGAAGCCCTGCTTCCCAGGACGTGGCCAGACATTGCTGCAGATGGGAAGTAGAAATTAGATTTCTGCTTCGCTTTTGCGCATGCAAGCTTTGCTTTTGCTTCTAATAAACTGCCTTATCCCCCTTATCCCAATCCATGAGTTGTTTACCACCTTATTCTTTTCCCCCTGCCTGGCTTGGGAGGAGGAGGGGGGGATAGAGTGACTGGGAGCACCTGGCATCCAGCCGAGGTCATTCTGTTACAGTGAGGCATTAGAACAGGTTGCACGGAGAACTTGCAAAAGTTTCCAAGGTTAGGTTAGATGGGGCTTTGAAAGACCTGGTCTACTGAAAGGTGTCCCTACCCATAGCAGGGGGGTTGGAAGTAGATGATCTTTAAGGCCCCTTCCAACTGAAGCCATTCTATGATTCTATGAATTATTTTGGAGACTAGTACATGACAACAGGGAGAAGGAAAGTCACTTTAGTGTCATAGATAGGACATTCTGACTATTTGCATGTTTTTACTCTAATTAACATGTTTAGATAAACATTTGGCAGGGTAGCTGCCTAAAAAATGGAAAAATCACACTGTAGCTGACATTGGAACGTTAATTTGTTTCTCTTTTAAATCTAGGTAATTGTGAAGATATATTAAAACCAAAAAGATCTCTGCCTCTAGATGCATCTATTAATCTACCTTTTCAAAAACCCACATGCCTTTGTGATCACCTTTGTGCATTTTTTCAATGCTTAATCAGTTGAAATTTATTGCCTGTTGAAACTTATGGTCAGGGATTTTTTTTTCTCAGACCAAAGTCTGAAAATGTCTTGACAGTTTGATGTGACAGGGCCTAACTGAACCTAACTAGGGCCTAACCTAACTCTCATTTCTCATAGGTAATGAGAGTACAGAGGAGTAAGACTGTTGCACAATTCCCTCACCAATGTATTCATAGCAATTTATTTCCTCCTATCTAGGTGAGAATATCCAAGGATATGATTACATAATTATGATTCTGATTACATATACATACTTATATACATATATACATATGTATATGTATACTTATATACATATATGATTACATATACATACTTATGATTACAAAATACATAGCCATATTACATAGCTACAGAATTTTCTCATTTTCTTGCTTCAGACACATTACCTTTCACTTTCCTTTGCCAGTACATCAGAGAGAAGTGGATCTGTTTTTACATAGATAGGAGGCTGAGAGATCACCATAGCTACAGAATTCAGCATCCAATGAAGAGTTCACACACAGCGTTTGCTCTGACCCCTAGTAAGCTATAGAAATCAGATCTTAAAATTAGTATATTTCTGATTCAAATAAAATTATACAGTTTGCTTGATATTCATGTGCTTAAGGATCAGAGTTACCTTTCATTCACTGAAAGAAGTTATGAAAAGGAAAGACACAAAATAGAATGTTTATAAAAAGAGCAACATAAAAATGTAACTGTCTAAACAATTTCTCAAGTATGTGACAGAGACAAAACACACTGGTATTTTCTGGCTCAGAGTTTGTGCTTGGCATGATATTTTTAAATCAGTCATGGCTTTGTCACATGTAGGTAATGCAGTCATATCATACACTTGCCAATAAAAACTTTCCTAGCTCTACAGACCTTCATACGTTCACTTTACTTCTTTGTGGGAGAGGTAATTCCTTTCATAAACAGAAATGTCTTCAATAGCTATATTGGCGTATGTGTACACAGTTATGTATATTACAGCCCAGCTGATAACAGAGCCAGTTATTATGGTTGTCTGACACTTTCTCATAAATAGCTGGATGCTGTTTCATAGTGACTTTGCCAAAGTTTGACCATTTAGGAGGACATTTTCCAGGCTGGAATCTCTTTTAAAAAATTTCTGCTAAAAATTGCCAGCAATTTCAAAGAATTATGTTAAAAAAATGTTTTGAGATTTTACAGTTCTTTTCATCATCTTCTCTTAGAAAAGTTCTATCATTGTATGCTACAGAGAAGCGATTTGAGATTTGAAGGAATCATGATCTCTGTGTCAAGAATGTGTTTTTAAATCTACTTATGAAAAATCCACCCATTGTTGATACATTTACAAGAGTTTGTGGAAGCACAGTTTACACAATCTCAGCAGATAGCTGTTAGAGTTTGGAAGCTGAAATTTCCGAGACATTTTTTACTCAGAGGGCAGGTCTGTTGCCTTCATGCCTGATGACTGGGCTACGAGTAATCAATTCTTGCAGGGAAACACTGGGCTGCTTATGTATTTTGACAAGAGCAGAAATGAAACACTGATGTTCTGAGGTCTGTTTCAAGCTCAGCTGCAGAAGTGTCTGAAACTGTCCTGGTATTTCCACTGTTTAACGCTGTTGCACCATCCTCAAACAATCAACTCACCCACACATTCTAGTCTTGCTGCAATCTGTTTGTCTGACCAGTCTCAGTTCCACTCGCAATCCGGGTGACCTGCTGCAGCATTTAGCTGAGCCTCTTTCTCCTGCACAGGCTCCTCTTACATTCATGCATGTTTTTGCCTTATCTTCAATTTCATTGTAGTTTTGCCTTCGCAAAAGTTCCTTGAACATTATTCTCATTCAGCGATGAACTGTTTCAGCCCAGAAGTGGGTACATCCTGTGTTGAAATATTTCATTAATCAATTACGTAGAGCAATGAGGTGGCTTCTCTTTTTACTAGAGCTAGAGGCTGTGATTGTGAAAGTTTCTGGAAGGAGTGAGGGATGAGCTAGCTATTAACCACTGAGACAGCTTTCAATTATCCAGGTATTGTGCCCAAAGTATATGGCTGAAAGAAGGAAGGAATTATCTTTAAAGAAGGATTTATTTTATACTATTTTGAAAGCATCTTGGGTCACTCAACAAGTTAGTAGATAAAAGAAGTTGGTGTATGCATCATTTCATGTTGAACAGTGAAGTAGGGTAAAATGGTGTTAAGAGGAGCAGTGGATGAATATTGATGTCCAAGATGAATTGCCAGTGCCTGATACATACCATGAGCTTGTGTAGCTGGGTGTAGAATGCTGGCAACATCAGTCAGGAGTTTGTTGAGTCAATGAAGTAGGCACTACTGTAGATTTCCAAGAACTATGGGCATTGCAAAGTAGACTAGTTCTATAATAATGCGGACAACTCTTTAGACAGTTCAGTACTAAGCTGTATAAAATGACATGGCATGCTGCTTCTGCAGTTGTTGATGTCTGAAATATAGTCCTCTTATCTGATTTTTCATCTGAGTAGGAATGCTCTGTTGGTCTATACTGGTCTTCGAATGGGTAAAGTATACATATTTAATTTGTAGCTATGACCAAAGTTAGGATTGTTGTGCTGCTGATGAGCTTGGCAGGGACTTGTTTATCCAGCCAGAAAGATTGTCAATAATGGAGCTTCCAATTTTACCAGGGTGCTTGTTGTGGGTTGAAGTTAAAACCGGTCTTTTTCCCCTCCCCCTCACCCGGCGCGGGGGGGGTCTGGCTGGTCTGGTGCCGCGAGAGCGGCGGCAGGTGTTGGAGCCCCGGGCAGCGGGTCTCGCTGGGTCCCAGGGCCGAAGGGATCCCAGATCCCTGCCTCCACCTCCCCTCCTCTCCCTGGGCACCTGCCTGCGGGGGCGGGCTGGGGCGGGCGGCATGGGGGCCGCCATGCGGCCGGCCCTGGCTGGGCGCCTCCAGCCCCAGCCCGGCTCGGTGCTGCGCATGCGTGGTGGCGTTTCCCACATGCATAGAATGGACGGGACTGTCAGTGGACCTCGCGCAGCTGGGGGGCCACTGCGGTGGGCAGCTGGGGTTGGCGCAGCTTGGGGTAGCCCGGGGGTGGTGTCAGGACCCCCCGGGACGCCAGGTGGGGCCACGGGGGACCCGCACTTCCAGTCCGGGCTCGGCATTCCGTGCACGTGCGCAGAGCCTCTTACTAGGGGCGGTTCCTGGGCGCTGACTGTCCAATCAAAGAGACGGTTCACGCCCGGGGGGTGCCTGCAGATGTGCAAAGATTGGTCCCCTATAAAAAGGTGAGTGGGGCAGCCATCTTCCTTTTTCTCCAGTGGAGCTGAATGGGGTAACACCTCTACTCGCCTCTGCGCTGAGTTTGGCCCCCGCGTGCGGGCTGATTGGTGACTTCAGCGACAGCGGCACGGATTGAGGACCACATCTTTCCATCAGCAGTGGTATTCCTTCCCAGGAAAGGAGGGTGGGCGGTCGTGGTTTTTCTAATTGTCCCTGTGCCTTTTCAGGAGCTCCGCAGAGACCTGGCGCTACCCTAGAGTTTTCCTATTCAGCCGCGGGATCAGAAGAGCTGTGGTCGCGGTTTTCTAATTGTCCCGGTGCCTTTTCAGGAGCCCTGGCAGAAACCTAGCGCTACCCTAGAGTTTTCCTATTCAGCCGCGGGATCCGGAAGAGCTTAATTTGTCTGTCTTTGGGCTTTATTGTCGGTTTTCTGTGTGTGTAAAATAATTATTTGTTTGTTTTCTTTTTTTTGGGGTGTGTTGCTTCTATCGAGCCTCTTAGTGGTAAAACCATGACAGTGCTTTTGGAAGCTGGTTGTGCCATAAACATCCACAGTTAGATCTGCTAAAACTGGAGTGAATTTTTCAAGGTGTAGGACATTTGTTACATGTTAGAATCAATTTCTGGTGACCCTGTGACATAAGAATTAAGTCAGGAAGCTGTTGAGCACTAGATCTGTGAGTGATCTGCTTGCTAGATCTCCAGAGAAACAAAAAAAGACATGGGCTCTGAGAAGACCAGCCATCTTTGTAAATTAGGGAAGGAATATTCAAAAAACTGAGCTGAATAAAGTGCCTGAAAAAAATTTGTAATGAATTAGGGGTAACATTTAGTAGGTCTGTGGATTTCTACCCGACTGGTATAAATGTCTGATAAATTTGATTCTGCCTGTTTGAATTAATCCATATCTTTTATCATAAGCTTGAATCTGAAGTTTTAGAACTCTATTTTTTCCTGAAATATGAACACCAGTGAGAAAGTGAAGCAGAAAGCTAGATTGTAAGAACTGTGTTCAAGGAAGGAGACGAGAAAGATAAATAGCAGCTTCTCTAGCACAGAAGATAACTCTGTCTGATAAATGATTGGGAAAGTCCTCCTACTGTTTCTCATACATATATATTTTTTCCTCCACTTCTCTGAAGTAATGACAAGAAATTTAAGGCCAGCTGCTCTCTAAGGGCTAGGAGAGAGTAGGAATATGATGTAGTATGTAGACTCTCATGAACTTTAAACCATACATCTTGTGAAGGCTACAGAGTTCACATTTTTTCAAATGGTATTAGGCAGTAATATTTCTATTTTCTCTTTTCTTACCAACCACAGTCCCACTTCTAAGTCTTTCAGACCTGTGTGGGAAAAAGGAAGGTGTCAAATGATCTCAATGTCAGGCAGAGCTCATCAATCTCTTACTGATCTTTCCCCTCCTTGAGATATTTTCCATGGCTTCCACAGGAGGAAACTTTTGTTTGATGAACTTTTAGCAGCTCAGTGGTTCAGGAAAGCCACCAAACATGTTTCTAGGTTCAACAGAGACATTTCTTGCTTTACATATATGAGTAAGGTTCAGTGCTTGAACACCAAAAAATGGTGTTATAAAATAGCTACAGTATCAGTGTCAGATAAGATATAGTATCTGTAATGCATGTGTCAAGATGAGTCAGTGAGCCACTAAACAGGATATATCTTCTACTTTTCTGCCTCACATTACTTCTATGTAACACCATCCAGAGAAGATAAGCCACAGCCTCCACCAGGGTGCTAAAATTCAGGCAATATCCTTCATGACACATCAGAGGTATCAGACATGCCAAATGCTGCTTCCTGCCTTGGATGAATAAAACAAGAATCAACTCAGATACTGCGAAGATGAGACAAATTTACGAGGTTCTAATTGGTACCTGGGAGAGTTATTTCTGCTCCAGATGTGTGTAATGGGCACAAGACATGAGCTGTCACAACTGAATAAAAATCTAAGGGATCCCATCTTCACCTGGCAACAATAAAATGTTGGGGTTTTTTTGGTTTTTTTTTTAAATGACTTCAAGAAGTGTGTTTTTTAAGAGTTAACATATCTAAACCAGCATATTCAGAAGGGATCACCTTGCACTCAGTGGTAAAGAGGGAGTAGTAAAACACTCATAAACATAAAAATGTTGCAATTAAAAACTTCACAGATGAAAGTCCAGAAGTAAAAATAGCTTTGAAAAAGGTCTGTAAAATACTGAAGGAAAGAAAACATTTCAACAGAACTAGTCTTAACCATTTTTTTATTTTTTGACTTGTCTCCAGGAAAAGAATCCTGGAAAAAGCAATATTTTTGATGAGATTTTTGATGAAAGCAAATTGATGCAAGTGCATTTTGGGAGAAAACTTATGGAAAGGGATTCCCCTGACATGAATAGTGAAGCATCCTATGTACTCAGCAGTATTTGCATGAACCATGTATTCCAGATCAGGTACTAGACTTTGTGCAGTGTATTAATCAGCCCAAGCTGTAGTACAGTTACGCTGCTCTGGTGGGTTGACCCAGGCAGATGCCAGGTACCCACTAAAGCTGCTCTCTCACTCCCATCTGCTACTGGACAGAGGAGAGAAAATATAATGAAGGGTTCATGAGTTGAGATAAAGACCTGGACAGATCACTTACTTGATCACCATCATGGGCAAGGCAGACTGAAAATGGGGATATAAATTAAATTTATTACTAATGGAACCAGAGCAGAAGACTGAGAAGTAAAATAAATCTTAAAAACACATTCCTCCTGCTCCTTCCTCCTCAGCAGCGCAGAGAGACAGGAAGCGGGGATTAAGGTCAGTTCATTGCAGGTTGTTTCTGCTGCTGCTCAGAGAGAGGAGCCCTTACCATGCTCCCATGAGAGACAGTCACTCACAAACTTCTCCAAAATGAGTCCATCCCATGGACAATAGTTCTTCACAAACAGCTTCAACGTTGGTCACTTTTACACAGGATGCGATCCTTCAGGCACAGGCTGCTTCTGTGTGGGTCTGCCACAGGGCCACCTCTCTCCATGGGTCAGCAGGTCCCTGCCAGAACTGTGCTCCAACATAGGCCTCCCACAAGGTCAAAGCCTACTCTGGGCATTCACCTGCTTCAGCCTGGGTCTCTTCCACTGGCTGCAGGTAAATCTTTGCACTCCTGTGATCCTCCATGGGCTGCAGGAAGGACAGGAAGACAGCCTGCTTCCCCATGGTCTTCACCATGGGCTACAGGGGAACGTGGAGGAAGCTTCTGGCAACTTCTCACAGAAGCCACTCCTGCAGCATCCCCGCTACCAAGACCTGGCTATGCAAACCAAATATGAGAATAATACAGCATTTAACAAACTTAAATTGTGTTTCTATGTGATAAAGTATTGCTTTATCACATACTTTTTCTATGTGATAAAGTAATAGCTAAGGCCTTTCAATAAGTAGAAAAAAAAATGGTGCCCACAGTAACAGTATAACCCACATCTTCTCTATACCTTAAATTTACTCGCTGTAATGGGGAAAATGTCTTCATCTGCACACACATAATGCTTGACGTGATAATATCTCTGAAATGACAAAATACTGCATGAGCTAAGGTGATTCATAGAATTAGTGTAATTTTCAGCCAAGGGCAGAGTGATGAGTGACATGGGGAATATTTATATATAACCACTCTTGATGCACCAGTCCTATTGATTACTTAACTACTGACATCTAATCTCATGCATCTAGAGCCAGAGAAACAAGCTGTAATGGTTTGGCTTAAACCGCAGGGGAAGACAAAGGAAAAAAAACCCCAAAACTCCTTTCCTGTGCCTACATCCAGCTGGGAGGAGTAGCCAGGTTACCAAGGTTACCTCTGCCTGGGTTTTCCCATCAGCCCCTGAGACCTGCAAGGTGCTCTGGGAAGGGGCTGGGATTATAAAACCTGTGGGAAGGAGCACTCGTTCTCTCTTTTTCCTGGACTCTGGAGATGGAAGCAGGGTGCCACTGCTCAACACGGCCTAGAGGACTACCCTGGACCTTACTGCCTTTTAACTCTTCTCCACGGAGCTCCCTGATGTCACCACTGCTTTTCGTCTCTCCCTGCCTGAGAGGATCCCTTGGGAGGACTTCTTCATAGACACATCACCTCTGGGGAGACTGCTGCCTTCTTTTTTTTTTCTACGGATTTTTTTTTTTTAATTTGGTTTGTGGGTGCCCGCCTCTAAGCCTCTCCTGTGTTCTTGGGGGGACTGCCCTCCTCCTTGTGCTGCCAGTTTTTTTTCCCACAGCGAGGATGGGGAGTGGGGTTGTTTGTCCAGGAGAACAGTGTCACCTCATTTCCCTTCCCCCTTCCCTTCTCGAGTTGCACATGGTTTGTGTGGGGGGTGGGGTTGTTTGTCCGGAAGCACGGTGTCACCCTATTTCCCTTCCCCCTTCCCTTCTTGAGTTACACGTGGTCTTTGTGGGGGGTGGGGGGGGTGTGTGTGTGAGTGTGTTCCCCAGAGTCTGTCCTGGCTGGCACTCACAGCGCCCTCTGCTGGCCATAATAGAGCAATTACACCCATCCATTCCCCCAATATATCTATATTTAATAAATTGCTGCCTTCCCTATATGTCTCTTGTCCATTGATAAACCTAATATTGTCCTAAACCAGGACATAAGCCTTATCTGCTTTACTCTCTATCTCCCTTGAAATAACTGAAGCAGTCAATACAACTTTCAAGTTACTTTGGTCAGGGACTCCATCAGTTTTATGGAAATTTCTGCACTGCTGGTGCTATGGCACAAGAAGACTGAAATAGTTTTCCTGTTGCTAAACCTTGTTTTTTTTACTGACAGTTTCAGTCAAAAAAAGAGGAATCAGAAATGTCATTGTTCATAACAAACACAAAACTAGAAATCTGAAGTCTAAACCATTGGTCCACTATTGCTGACGTTTGGAACATATTCTTGATTAGTTTTGGCTCATTCCACATAGCTTAATCTACAGGCTCCATATATATTGTTGGAAATTTCTTGTACTAACACTTGTTGAAAGGCAGGGAGGACAGTTAGTAGGAGAAATGTGTAACAGCAGATTATCATCAAACATTTTAATAAGAACAGATGATAACTTACAGCTCATTAGAACAAAGATCTAGAGCATTAAACTATCAAAAACATTAAAGAAGAAAGATACATAACTTATGTGTATTACACATACACACAAATCCACGCACATTTGTACTCATCTGGAAGAAGAAAAAGCTGGGGAATTGGCCTGCAGTAAACAAAGGGACAGCGAGATTTGTTCAGCTGCTGGGTCATTGACAGAAAAAAGGCTTGAGTTGGGTTGACCCTGTCTGGCTGCCAGGTGCTCGTCAAAGCTGTTCTATCACTCCCATCCTCAACTGGACCAGAGTGAGAAAATAAAATGAAATTAATAAGTTGACATAAGGGCAGGGAGAGAACACTCAGCAATCACAGTAATGGGCAAAACAGACTACACTTTGGGAAAGTAATTGAAGTTATTATCAATCAAATCAGAATAGGATAAATATATAACTCTACTCCCAGGAGCAATGCAGGAGTAGAGAGTGGATGAAGAAGAGAAGGAGTTTAAATCTGAAATACCTGAGCTGACATGGGGTTATATAGTGAAAACTGTATGGTATTTTAGCTTGTTTCTGTCAGTACTTTATTAAGTAAGAAGCTCTACTGAAGAATAGTGAAGAAAATAGTTGGGCAGGCAGCAGAACCAAAGCAAACTGAAAAAAAATCAGGGAAATCAATGAAAATTGAATAAGAATGTAGAAGGAAAGAGAAGATGCGAGAAAGGAATAGTGTCACCAGCAAATTCTGGATACTTATTAACCAAGAATTCTGAGTGAACTACAAGCATTCTGTGAATGAATTCCAGCAGGGATTACAACTTTTTCCAACATTTTGTGCAGTTGAAAGTATTTCAGAATATTTTTTAACTACTGGTTATACCAAAAAATAACAAAAAAAAAAAAAAAAAAAAA
>VYZS01047284.1:2655-18090 GCA_013400695.1 Neodrepanis coruscans
TTCTTAACAGAACAAAAGTGAATTGACTGGGAGTGTTCTACTCATTCACTTTTAATTAAATGCAACTTTCACAGCCATTCAATGCTTTAAGGAACATATTATAATAATAAATTCCTTAAAGTATCTTCAGAGCAAAATCTCAGTTTTTCCTGGAATGTTTAACAAAAAAATAAAGAATGTCCAAAAAAAGGATCGAGACAACCCCCTGTTTTCATTAACTCTTATTCTGATAATAATGAAAAGTGTATTTCTTACCTGGTCAGGTCAGCTTAAGTGTTTTACATACAAGTTTTGAATTCACTTGGCTGATTTTTACTAAGCTTTGGGAACAATTTATCAGAGCTGTATCAAGTCTGATTGAGAAATGCTGAGTGGTGACATCTCTCAACAGTGGAGGTGTGTCAGGGTTATCTGTCCACAGGACTGAACAATTTAAATAACGGTACTTTGTTAACTCATTTCATTTAGACAGAAAGATCAGAGCAATATTAATATACATCCAGTTTTATTAGGAAGGTGTGATCTGGAATCTGGGAGGGAGGTAGCAAATCTAGTAGCTTCATCTAGATTTGTGTTTGTTTCTGGAATGAATATCTATTTCCTTATCTAAAAAATAACCTCTATTAACAATGATTTTGTCTTCATTGGAAGTTATATTTCTATAATAACGCCACTGGGGTTGAGGACAGTGCACTACCACTGAGAGTCATACTCATAATCGAAGTAGCAATGTTGATTATAAGGAGTGTGAATTCACAGGGCCTTAGTCATACCAGAACCAGGTAGATTTTCTCAAGACAATGATATAAGACTAACAGCAATTCAGATGTTACTCTTTTCAACGCACCCTGATACCATAGTAAAAAAGATGGTATTTGAAATTGATGCAGGAATTGGATGATGGAAGGACTACATGTAGTAAAAAAAAAGCTCATCTGAATATTTCATGTACATAGTGAATAATAACTATAAATATTTAGTTATTTCCTCAAAAATACGTAATATTCTATTCAAAACAAATTTTATATTGCCCCAATACCATTTCACAAAATTTGTTTACAGAGATTCAGTGCCTGCTTAAAAAAGAATGTTAGATATTCCCAGAGCTGACATGATTATGCCAACTTCTATTTTCACAACATTCTATCAATAGTATTCAGACTGCTAAATCCACTCATTGTAGCTGTCCTTAAAGGTATTTTTCAATTTTTTTTCCTTAGGTTGTTACATTATGCAGCTGATACAAATGTGCATTTAACAAACGCAAAATTTGCTAACTGGGATTCTATACTTACAGATTTTCAGCATGGCTGTGTGAATTTTATTGGAGCTCCTTTTACAACAGTCATGGTTTATCAATCTGCTGAAGGAAAGCAGCAAAAATTATTTTGTGCCTCTTCACCAATATCAAAATACTTAATCTTTTCTTCAGACCTCTATATTTCTTCTTATGATCCTGTTTTTCTTTCCAGAAACATGAGTGCTAGGAGTCATTTCTAGTGCAGCAGAAATTCCAGTGCTTGTGGATGCTATCACTTATGGATGGGATATGTGCTTAGAGAACTGATTTGTCATGCAGTTTAGAGTTTTGCTGAATTCTTGATCCCATTTCATCTTCTTCCAGAAGTTAATTTAGCCTGTGTTATCTGTTCAAAATTTGCTGCACCCTTGCAATATATCAGCACACTTAAAAGGCAGCATGGACAGCAAACAGCCTGCACTTGGGCTTGAACATTTTACAGGTGAACACCTTTATGGTAGTGCAAGTGTATTCCAAGATGCTGGATTTGCATACATTTCTTTGTCCCAATTAGCTTGCTGTAAACAGAGTTTATCTTTAGGCTAGGGTAAAATTGGCATGAAATTTCTCTTGTAGACCATTCTTCAAGAGGTGAAAGTGGCAGCAACTTGCACAGGAAGAAAGATGATTTATTTTAGAGACCTGCTTGTAGGCAATGTGATGGGTTTGGACACGTAGGGATGTTCCAGCCCTCAGAAACTCCACAGTGCAGACCTAGATGGGTAGTGTGAATGCTTTTAGATTGTGCAAAGGTTCTATTGCTGTACCATCTCCTCTCCCCTTGAAAATCAGAGACACAAGAAACAGAAACCACTACAGCAGAAAGTGCCTAAAGATACCTCATACCGTTGTTGTAGTCATATCTACTCAGAAGAGAATCTAAACATATATTATAGGACTATTTTTGCTTGTCTTAACTGCAAAAGTGCTCTTTCTCTTGATATTCCCTCTATGTGAGTATGCAACAGACAGGATAATATCCTGCAGAGGGGAAAGAGCATAACCTAGAGGTAACTTGGCAAGAGTGGAGACAGATGGCTGATCTGAAAGCATCAGAGGTTTGCTCCCAAAATACCTCCCAAAATAGAGTTGGTTATAAATTAGAATTGCCCTTTATAATCAAGGTGTATTGCTCTAAAGTCTGGCCATCTGATACAGGTGCAGATGGTCTGTTACAGTGGGGATTTAAGCGTGTAAAGGGATACATGACAGGTAAGTACCTCAGGCTCATGTCTCAGTGGCCTAAGATTACATAGGCTAGATTCAGTTTGTAACTCTTTTCGAACAAGTATTTTTTTTTATAAGACCACTAACAAGGGTGTCAATACTGTTGTTTTTTGAGTGTGCAAGTTATGGACACAGTTTCAGTATACAAAAGACAAAGTCCAACAACTAATTTTATATGGACCAGAGAGCAATCTAAAATATTCTGAGAGATTAGGTTCAATGTAGAATATTTAATGCAATGTGTTATATATGTATAGGTATGAATATATATAGATATATATGTATGTATAGGTACAGGAACTTACTTATGTATACATATATTTACAGAAGCTTACAAATGCATTGAGATAGACACACAGACACACACACAAAAAGATTTATAAATACATTTGTGATCCTGTTTGAAATCAGCATATACATACATGTGTACTTTGGAAAATCAGGACTTCTTCAAGCAGAACTGCTGTATACTGTTTTTAGAGCACTGCAAAGTACAGTCACCAAACAGCTTGCCATCAAAACAAATTGGGCAATAATCTAAACGTACTAAAATTATGTTCATTAATCTATATTATGAATGTTTACTTATGACACAAATTCCCCTAGATTTTACTCCATCAATACATGAAATGCATTTATATATGCTGTATTTTTATGAAAATATACAATTGTCCTCGAATTAAAGACTTGGCTTTTTAATGCAAATAGTCACTGTTTTAGCACATTATCACAAACTTTACATGGCCTTCTGAGCTCTTGACATCTGGATTAACAGAAACTCTGACTCCTCTAAGCTGGCTTAACAGATGTTGAAGAAAAAGAAAAACTGTTTCACTAAAATATTTAAGATGTCTAAACCAGTCTTTAAATATCTATCCATTAATTTATTAGACATATACAAAATATATAGTGCATTTCAAAACATTTCTTATTCTGTCCTAATCCCAAATTCAGGGTGAATAATCTTATATAAAGTTACATATGACATTGTTTGCCCGTATATGTATATATGGTTTTAATATGAACATTATACACAGGGTTTTTTTGTTAGATTGTGAGATCACACTTATTTAAAGATCCAGTCCTGGACTAAGATTCAATACAGGTACATTACAAAGCAGAATGTACAATGTCACAGTTGTTGTGGCCTTATGAACTCAGGCGAGTCACTTAATCATGTTACTTGATTAATTTCTAATCTCTTGTTTCTCGTGTCTATTTAAAATTAAATAAAATAAAAAAAGAAATAAAGAATTGAAGGTCAAGGATCACCTATTACTTTCTGTATTTCTGTATATTCAAAATACAATATAGCAAAAAGAATACTACCATGGAGAAGATTAAATGAGTTGCAATTTTATTTCTGAAAAAGTATTTCTTCACATGTACAAAACAGCCTCTGTTTTTCATCTCATGTTAAAACTTTTACTGATATACTGATACTGTTGAGATTGGGCAAGAGGGGACATTAAAAGCATGAGAAATTTTACTGCTTAATTTTCCATGTTTATTTCGTAACTTTCATTCTTATGACTTGGATTTATTTGAGGTATGAATATTTTCGTATGAATTATTTTCGAAAAGGAAGCTAAAAACCTCTGGATATTATTAATGTGTAACATTCCAAAAATATTTCCTAAAATATTTCTTTGATAGCAGACTAATCCTTTTAATTCTTTTCTTATTTAGTTCTTATTACTTTTAAGAAAAAAAATTAAATATCAAACAGACAAATACTTGGACAGAATACATTACTGAAATTAATGTCTATACAGCATGAGAAAAAGAACAAGCATATTGAAGGTCTCAAAAGGATAAAAAAATACACTTTAATAACCTCTTAGCCACTGAGAGAATGTCTTTTCGTCTCTCTCTATATCTTTGAAACTTCTTTATAATTTTTTTTTTTTTTTTAACAAGGACAGGACAAGGTTTGCAAGTGTGGTTTCCATGCCCAAAAGACTATTTAATATTTTTGGCAATTCTGGGTGACTAATGGAAGATGGTACATCTCCTCACAAACTTTATCATGATGTCCTTAGCTTATTGTAGTTAAAACAGAATACCATTTTACAACAGGTTCTTATTTTAGCCTGCTGATATATATAGTTCATGTGTTTCAAAGAGTTTCAGTTTCCCATGACACTCTCGACAGTTTAATACAAATGTCCAAAAGTAATTCTGAGGGTAGGCACTGAAGGATTTCTTTCTTTTAATTAAAATTATCAGGAATAGGGGAAATTTTATATCAGCAGTGCCTTTTTTAATTGAGATCCCATTCTATACTTGGTGTCTTATGTTGAATTGCTGGTCAGCAAAGATGAATGTACATTTTATTCAGAGAAATATAAGGAGAGCTAAAGGATGCTGTGAACCAGCAGAATTCCTGTCAGAGCTGGAGCTGACAGGAGCTGTATGGAAATGCTAAGACTGTGCTTTAATTCCTTTTGCACACTAAATGCAATACTGAAAGCTATGACAAAACTTTCATTGGCTTAAGTGAGGGTTGGACTAGTCCCTGAATAACTTGTACACTCAATAAGTGTAATTTTTTTTACCTATGGGTAATTTTTAAAAAAAAAAAAACAAACAACAAAACCCAGACCCAAATTATTTCAGCAGAATTCTCCATACTAAAGGAAAAAAGCTGTTTAATCTTCCTTGGATATGAGACGATTAACTCTCAAAGTTAGTTACAATTCAGAGAGTGGCTCAAGTTTTCACACTAATACAGTTTAGTACTTAGTGAAAATATCTCTCATTTGAAATTCTGCCCTGTATTTTTGAAATGAAAAATCTAGTTTTCCCATCCATTATATGTTTATACCAGATGTAATATTTGTATTTGTATTTAGTGGTCAAATGTGTAGAAGTCAGTAATTAAATTTTAATTTTTTTTAAGACTGGGCAGTAAACCAGAGATCCTTAAAGTGTTTACAGATTTACAGTTTATCAAACCACTAAAATTTGTTCTAGGTTTGTGAGAAAAGTACTTGGGAGTAGTGGAGGAGTGGTGCCTTATTTGTTAAAATGCCATGAAAGTTTTAGCCCTAACTTCCTATGCATAACCAATGTAACAACCAGATAATATTTTGGTCTTGAACATACAGATGGTGCTTAGTGTCATCTGATACGCTGTTAATAGTTATATTCAGTCTCTTAATTTTATTCTTTTTATTAACCATACATATATTTCCGTTATCTATGCATTAGAAAATCTGTTGCTAACACATGTTCAGAAGGCAGATTTATTATGTGCACTAGCTTGCTTACATTGTTTTAGAGCTATTAGGCCTAAATTTGCCACAGCTTACAGGTGTATGCTGAATCCCAAGCTACCCTTTTCAGATATAATTTTGAAACATTGCCTTAAAAGCCCCATGAGGCTCCTGGGCCATTCTAGCCTGGTTTCATTCTTTTTTTCTGTGTAGCACATTTTATAAGAATGTGCTCCAGAGCGGTAAACTAAATCTATCAATAAAATCCACTAAAATTTGCCATTCTATTCACCTTTAGATTTGTTTGGATATTTTTAAAATTTTGTTATTATTTTTTAAATTACTTAGCAAATGGGAATACAGTTTTGTGTGTTCCCTTACAGTTTTCTGCAGTCATTCTTGGTAATCAGTGTAATAGCTCTTTAATTGTACAGAATATAGAGAACTGGAAAAATGTATTCATAAATGGGCTCTGATTTTCATTTAATACATGAATGCTTCTAAAAGGAAGAGTCTGATAATACTCGATAGAGTCAAGTAAAATTCAAGATTCCTCATTGCTGTTTTAATGCTGTGTTGCAATCTGGAGAAACAGAAGTCCTGCTGTCCTTGTCCTGAATATGATCAGCCGTTACCAGATGTCTGAAGCTCAACATGGTGCCTTTACTATGCAGACAAACACCTATGATGGGGGAGACACCACAAATGCATCATCAGTCATCCACTTTAAGCAAATGAATATTCTGCTCATGCTGGCTTCATGTTGCAGTTATAATCACTCTGTTCAAAACTTTTCTGTGCTAAACAAAGATTAAATACAAAAAGCTTGTCATTCTGTGAGACATTTGAGTCCAGAGCATAATTACTCTCTGTATTGTTTATCTGTATTGGGCTCTGTTTAGGGCACAGAACTGAGCCTCTGAACCCTTTCAGAAGGCAGATTCTCACCATATTCACTGACTTAATATGCCTCCAGGTGCTCAGTCTTGTAATCTGCTAGGTCCGTAAGTAAAATTTGACTATCAGAGGCAATGGTATGTCAGTTTGTATTTTTGTAAGCTTATTACAAAAACTTTAAAAAACTTTAAGCCAAGCTACAAACAATTCAACAAAAATGATCAGGTAAAAATGAAAGAGGTGGAAAGAGAAATACTGAGCATCAAATCTGCAAGGTTATACCAGGAAACTTAAAAGAGATGTATCAGGGTACCTGCACACAGTTGTTAAACCCACAATTGCTAAACTGTTAGGAAAACTGACTGAGTGTGTGCCAGCCACCACTCTACAACAGTGCTTGACCATGATTTGGTCATTCACATGTGTGAAGGGTTGTTTGTAATATGCAATGCATTGTGCCAAGCCTGGTTTGAGGGGTAAGAGAGTTAGGTCTGTCTCTATAAGCCATGACATGCCACTCAGGCTTAGGGCCAAAAACCAGTTCATGGCAAAAAATCATTCAGTACATGAAGTGCTATTGTTCACTCCGCTTAATTGTTATTTTGGTCTATATTTCAGGCTTCGTTTACCAGCTAGATCTCTCCGAGACAAATCTGACCTAATGAGTCAACGTGGGTTTATAACAAATTTTTTCCAGATTACTTCATATCCAGGGCCTGCCTTTATATATCGACTTAAACAGAGCCAAAATGTAATGATTGTAAGCCTTTTCTAAGTTTACTTCAGGCTTTGTATTATAGGTACAACTGGAGAAATTTGGAGATACAACATCATCTGTCTTCTGACACAATGATACAAGGTTTTGCCAGAATATCTTCTGTTAATGGAATGCTCAATAAATGCTTATTTCATTACTTACTTGTGACAAGAGGATTAAAAAATAGACAGGAATAACACAAACTTGTTGTTGCTGTTCTTTCATAGAAGTGAGCTTTGATAGATTTATCCCACATCTACTAAACCATTTACCCTGAGACAATTCAGGGGAAATTCAATAAAGAAATTTCTTCTGAGCTGTTGAACATCTGCCATTACAGATTCAGTAGTCTTAACACAATACTGTGTGTTTGTTGCTTAAGGCATAAAAAAAATGCATTGATGAAACAGCACAAGATTTCCTATTAAATGACACACATTAAGATGAAAAAAAAGAAACACAACACAGAATTTTTTCATACGTTAGAAATAAGAAAATCATTACTTTGAGCCATATTCTGACCTCATACATCCTTACCAAACTTAATCTATATAAACTTCAAACATATTACCATGCTTCGATTCAAATAAGTGTCGTGGTTTTACCACAAAATTTGCGATTCTGACAAGAGATGTCCGAGAGAAGCCACAGACACACCCCAAAAGGAAGAAAACACACAAATATCACAGTTTATTTCACACACACTGAAAACCCGACAATAAAGTGCAACAAAACAGACAAATTAAGCTTTCCCAGTGCCCGTGTTGGGGTGAGAACGCTCCGGAGTAGTGCTGATCTCTTTCTGGGGCTCCCAAAGAGACGCCGGGATAATTAGAGAAGGCCCGCGACCGGTCTGAGGACCCCCTAGCAGCACGAGCCTCCGCTCGGCTTTTCTGAAGAAAAACACTCAAGACAGTTAGAAACCACAAGCCCCCTCCCTCTAGGCCGCCGGGAAGGGATTTCAGTTCTGATGGAAGAGATCTGGTCTTTGAACCCGGGCAGTAGCTGCAGACAACTGCCAGACCACCCACCCCCCGGGAAAAGAGAAAAAAAAACAAAACCAAAAGGGAAAAAAAAACGACCCTCCGAGGAAGAAGTCTGCCCCCCAGGAATTCATGAGAAAGAATGCTATTCTGAGAAAGAGAAAATCCACACCTCCGAAAAAAAGGAATAATCACGAAGAGACATGATCACAAAGAAANGCGCGCACTGCCGCGCCCACCCCGCTTGCCCCAACAACCCACGGCCGATGCCGCTCCGAGGGAGGCACGTGCTGAGCATCGCCGCCGCCGGGCTGAGCCATGCCGTGCCACCGCCAGGGGGAAAGGGGCTACCGAAAACCAGGCGGGTGTGGGCGCCGGCGCCGCCCGCAGCCCTCCACCGCCGGCTCCGGGCGCGCCCTCGGCCCTCTCACATGATAGGAAAAAAAAACGGTTTTACTTTCACTTTCTCCCCACGACAATAAGCTATATAGACTAGTTTCCCTGCTGGATACATACAGCTAAGGGAAGCAACCAACCAGTCAACCAAACCAACCAACCAGCCAACCAAAGAAAACTAGAAGACATATGCTGTAGACATCTCAAAGTCTCTCTTGTTCTAGTGGTAGTCTCAGCCCAGAATAGCAGCAGTCTCACTTGTTTTTACAGTTTTCAGATGCAGAAAACAGGAAAGATTTTTAAGTTCCATAGTCTGGATATATATTTCTTCTTGAATGGCTTCAGGTCTGTTCATAAATTCCAATTTAATTGCTGTCTTTTAAAAGTAAAAATTTGCATTTTATTGTACTAGATGAAATTTCATTCTTCTAAGATTAATGCAACATATGAGATAATACTTCCTTCTCTGCAAGTACTGTAATCCTGTAACCTATGATACAATATACCCAGAACTAGTAAAGACCACAGGGTTTCCAATAAGCTCTCACGGTTTTAGGACTGAGGATTGGCAGGATTGCTTTTTCTGAACTTTTCTTGACATGTGTGCAGCTTTGTTTTATTTGGTTTTGCTGTAAGAACACTTTTTCTTCCGATCAGGTGACTATGGTTAGTATTTTTGCTTATCATTATATAATGTAGTCACAGTTTTATACAGATCCTAGTGACAAATAGGGGTTTAGGGTATTTTTTCTATGCAGAATGAGATGTTTGTGGATCTAAAGTAATGATGTAGAAAAATACAGACCTCGTCTGATACCAGAATTTGTGAGAAGTGTGGATGCAGCACAGAAAAGCACAAGTGGGATGATAAAGGCTGCAATATAGGAAGGCACTGGAGACTTGACAGCTGTAATACCTCACCCATGAACAGTTATGGAACAGCATCTCTGCAGGTGGACAAAATCGGTTTTAGGGACAACAAAGAAAAAGAATGAGTATATAATATACCTAAAAGCTAACATAGATATTATATTCAGATATTATATGCAGTTGCAGACCAATGAAGAAAGTTCTAAAATCATTTTAGCAAACATATTAAAATTCTCCTTGGTGAATCCTACAGTGAGGAAGAAGAAAATTTCAACATCAACACCAACAATCTCCTTCCTAGTGAAAGATTCTTGCTGCTGGCAATTCACCATAGCACCCCCACACCAGCACCAGAATGAAATTAATTCTAGGACACAGAGGAGCAGGGTAAGAGATAACAACACAAAAAGAATGAAAACTAAATGTTTCTGTAACTATTTTAACTGCATTACTGTTATCAGCAAGGGTTTGTTTTGTTGGTTTTTTTTCCTGCAGAGAAGCGTTATTTCCTTTTCTGTAGCAATTTGACCAGAACTAGTTATACTTCCTGGATCAGATTGTTAAAATAACTACTAGACTAGCAATAAGTTATTTTCTTTATACAGATGTTATGTTTTCTCTTTCCCCTTAAACAAGATTTTTAGCATAGGAACACTGAGTAGTCTGAACTGAAAGGAAAAAGAGTAAATAAAATAAATAATAAAAATAATAAAAGCTTTCTAGATTGCTACAGCTGCTATTGCTCAAATGTGTTTTGCTTCCTCTTTCAGAACTGACTATATAGAGAAAAGCAATGTCATCTTTGTTCTCCAGACACAAAAACACTTAGTGACACCCGAGAAGCCCTTGGGTATCCGAGAGATCTATAAGAAGTTGTCCAGTATGACATAAAACTATGAATGATCTGTATTCTCTTCTGGACTGTCAGTAGGAGGCTATTTGGAATAATCTAGGGAATCTCAAATGGCATTAGAGGTCTGCTATTAAATCTGACTCAAAGAACACCACTGGAAATTTGGCACCATCTTATTTTACCAATAATTCAAATAGTAAGTTGAAAAAGACTGTATTCTGATACCACTTCAATGTCAACAAAAATCTTTTTGAGAATACATATGGTGCAGGTAGTTCTGTGGGGAGCTGCAGGTTGAGCTCTGGGTGGCAGCAACCTTGGGCAAGAGGTCAGGAAGCTTTGACTCTGCATAACAAAGGTTATGGAGCACCCAGCTGGAGCTGTTATTTTGTTATTTTGTTGTTGTATGTTATTATTGTTATTATTTTAAGGACCTGGACATCTTAGACTCTGCTATGGAAAGTCTGGGGTCAAGCCGGTAAGGAAACCCAGTCTGACTGCATGATTGTGGGACACGTAGCTTCGAAGGGGCCTCATTCCCATCTCATGTGGTGCAAGAGTGACTGCCAGAGTGACTCCTGGATGGTCAAATACGAAATGTCCTTAATTAACCTCACAGGAATGTCTTACTGATAATTATGGTCTCATTACACTGTGGAATTTACGTTATTTATCTGAAATAGCGATATTTAAAGTGTGCAAACAAAAACTCCTTCACAGAGCCGTGAGTTGCCTGAATACTAGCCTGAACTTTGTACCTGAACTTTGAGTTCTGATTTCACACCTGATTCAGAAGCAGCTTTGTTTCTCTTTTTAACTTGGTTTTCCATAACTATAAGTAATACTTCTTATAGTGAAAAAATGGACTAAATATAACACAAACTACAAGGGACATTTCTGAGCCAGTTGCTACTCAGAATTGCCTTGCTGAAAGTGACATCATATGTGGTACTAATATCTTTAGAATTCAAAATTAAGAGACCTCGAACTAGTTTAAAAATAATCAGAAGAAAGATTTTAACTATTTTACTTTTAAAAACAAGTTATTTAATTTTTAAACATTAAAATTCCTATTTTGATTGTAAATTTGCAGAACAACTGGATAAAGGTCAGCTTTATCACTTCTTTCATTCATATTATGTTAGTGTCACAAGGATACAACATAATCTGTAAGATGATTACCACACGCAGTTGCCTCAGGAATGTCAGTTTAAAAACCTCCAGAACTTAGTTTGAAATATAATTCAAAACCAGCATATTGTAATGTTTTTCTCCATTGGAACTTTCAGATTGTTGGGGGTAAAAAAGAGAGTAATTTCTCCCTTAAAAAAAATTGTTTCATATTTTCAGGTCAATGCCATTGTCTGGCATTTTATTGCCATATTATAAAAAAATATATTTTCAGAAGCATGACAATGATAGCTGCCTGATTTGGTACTGGACTAGAAGACAGATCCAGAAACCTAGGTATAAACAATCTTGAATAAAAACTTGTATTATTGGAGAGGAACTTAGAACAAAAAACATTCTTTATCCTATTTCCTCATACAAAAAAGATTTTAATCAACATCTGTTACTTGCAGGTTAAGGGGACATTTATTTAGTACGTTTTGGGGTTGAGTAAGACCCAAATGGAATGAAGAGAAAGGGAACAATCTGGCATGGAACTTGCTGTATACCAGCTCATCAGTGAAACATTGAGAAAATTTGCAATAAAGACAGTCGATAATATGGCAAATGACATATGCAGACATTGATCTTGGCATTGTTAAGACAGTTATTCTTTTAAGGCTTCTGCTCTCTCCAGTCTACTAGGTACATTATTTCTTTTCTCTTTCAACAGGAATACATATTCTTGTTTTCCTCAGACCTAATGCAGTGAATCCCTTACAACTTTTCTCTTTTTTTATTTCCCTGGTCTCCATGAAGAACTTTAAGTTGGAAAAGCCAAATAGAGATGTAAAGGTTTGATGTTAAAATCTTGCATTGATCAATGCTTTCATTTGTTTCTTTAGAGACTTGTCTTATGTATATATGGATACCAAAGAAGCAATTTATTGCTTGAACTTTATTAAAAAAAAAAAAAAGGAAGATCAGATGTATAACATTAGGGTGTAGTGTGTAGTGCTTCTACCTTCAGTGCATGTTAATTACAGGCTTTATTTTCCAATACATGTGGTATTTTTTGATTGCTTATCTCCCTTCAGGTAAATCATAACATATGCTTTGACATCCCATATCTTTAAGTTTACTGACATTGTTTCTTTCTTTTTAGTTGACAGAATAATTGATTCCCCTTCAAATTTTTCTAAAGACAGTATTATTTTTACTAAAAGTATTTTTGAAGGTTTTGTCTCCAAAACCATTAAGCAATTCAAAAAAAAAAAAAAAAAGAAAAAAAAAGGGGCATTTATGTGATTTTAACCTGTCACATCTACAAAAATATAAAAGTCTTTGTACTTCTAAAAATGTAAGGCCACGTTTAAATTTGGAGCTATAAGTCTCAGACTTAGACTGATCACTGATCTGTTTTACTATGACAGCTACTTGTTACAAAACTACATGTCTAGACTATCTTCCCTACACATTATCACATCTTGTCTTCATAAAAAACACCCAAAGAAAAAGTAAACCCAGATCACTTTCCAGTCTATTCTAATTTTATTGCTTGCTAGATATGTTTTTGTCTCCTCCAATGCTAGATATGTTTTCATCACAGCACTGATGATTTTTTTTTATCTTTTTCAAGCTGTATGATATGAATACTCTTGCTAATTTTATTTTGAATTGCAGTACTTTTATAGGTAGCTGAGTATCATTAACGTACCACTTTTAAGCTTTAAAACGTTTTTGTTACTGGAAACTTAAAATTTATTTTTCCTAAAGTCTTTTCAAGAAAGTTACGTTACTTTCTCGTAAGTCTCCTTTTAATTTTTATATGCTTTATTCAGCCTTCATCATAAAACTGTGATGAAACTCATTCCTCACTGGATTGAAGAAGGATTTTTCACAACAGTTAGACAGCTTGATAAGAGCTTTCATATATTTTCCAATGATGGTTACAAGTGTTGCTACAATAAATGCTTACACTTTTTTGGTATGATTCTAATCAAATAATCTCTTTTAGGAATTAAAAGACAAAAGCCTGTAGAGAGAGGAAAAGTCTGTCAGGTGAATTTTTGACTTGCAAACAGTGAGTGAAATCCTTCTTTTAATTCTCCTTTAACAGTTCCCTTCTGACTTTTTCAAAGCACTGTATTTCATTAAACGAACGGTTCACACATGTGTGTCTGAATAAACTAACAGTCTAAACTAGCAGGAAGAGTATTAATGCAAGTACACAGAAATTACATTGAAAGGAATTCTAAGAATCTCAAAGTAAAATCTGATAACTTGTTTTTGAATAGTTTATATATCAATTCTTCCTTGATGGAAGTTTTCTTCTTGCAGAAAGTCATGTGAATAACTGTAGTGAACACCCTTCCCAAGGTTAAGTTCATCGTACTGAAGATGGGATGAGTATCTGGACAAATAGAAAGCCATCATTAGTAAAACTACGTTTTATTTGTTGTTCCATATTAATACCTTTACTCAGGTTTTCAAATTAATGCATACTTTCGGCAATGGGACCTATATACAGACTTTCCATTTATATTATAGTCCCATTGTGTTGATTTTACTTCTCAATCTTGGGTATGTTAAACCAACAAATAAGTCACTTAAAAGTCATATGATGAGTATTATCTTGTTGGGCTTTTTTTTTTTCTTCCCTATGGTCTTATTAAGAAGTTGATTGATTGGGTCTGAATGCTAAGAGGAATGTTTTTCTAAGCATCAGATCTGAATGCTAATAATAACATAATTCTAAGAAATTCTTAAAAATATTTACTCATTCTTAAGACTACTGTAAGCATAATTTCATTCATTAGACATGTATTTTAAGAAGTTAAATAGTAGATATTGTTAAAAGACTTAGAGGAAACAGATTTTCATGCACCGATTTAACTATCTACTTATTTTAAATATTTTGTGGGAAAATGGTGTATAGTTGATGCTCATGTGCCAATAGTAATCAAAAAAACCTGATCCTGAAATAGTTTACCAGGTTGGAATCAGTGTTATATACTGATTTATACCTGATGTGAGAATTTGTAAAATATTTATATCACTCTATAAAAAATCCCCACAATTAAATATGTGCCTATCAGTTTTTTGTGATATGCATAAAGATAGTACCATGAGTCCAGAAACTGAAAATCTTTGAAAGAATGAGAATCTAATTTTTGAGTCACACAGTTGAATGCTACTGAGTAAACACCAAGTGTGATCCTTTGATCCCGGCCAGCAACTAAGCACTCACCAGCTGCTTCCTCATTTTCCCAACAGTGGGGTGTGGAAGAGAATTGCAAGGGCAAAAGCAAGAAAAGCTCATGGGTCATGATAAAGTTAGTTAATAAGTGAAGGGAAAAAAACATTCACAATCAAAACAAGTGGTGCAAAGGCAATCAGTGATTCATCACTTCTCATCAGCAGACCTACGGTCTGTTTGTGTCAAAACAATGACTAACTTGGAAAGGATCCCTCTCAGTTTTGCTGCTCAGAGTGATGTTGTATGCTATAGAATATCTCCTTGGTCAATTTAGGTCAGGTCTCCCTGCTGTGTTCCTTCCAACTTCCCGCCTAATCCCCGCCTATTTCCTAAAAAGGGACATAATGACAAACAGAAAACTCTGACACTGTGCAAGTGCTGTTTGCTGGCATCTAAAACTTCCGTATGTTATTGATACTGTTTTGGCAACCAGTCTAAAACACAGCATCATACATGCATCTATGGATAAAATAAACTCCATTCCAAATCAAAAAGTAAAAAAAAAAAAAAAAAAAAAAAAAAAAAAAAAAAAAAAAAAAAATAAAAATTTTAAAAATAACAATAA
>VYZS01047284.1:22886-43928 GCA_013400695.1 Neodrepanis coruscans
TTTAAAAAAATTTCACCCCGGGGACACAAAAAAAAAAAAAAAAAAAAAAAAAAACAAACCCCAAAAAACCCAATCCCCTCCCCAAGAGATAATTCAATGCAGCATAAATATTGCATATATTAATGTAGTCTGGATTAAAAATATTTGAGAAATTTCCGATTTCAAATAGTGCACAAACCTATACAGGATATCTTTCATTCCACAGAAAGCTCAGGCATAATATATTGTAGCATTGACATGTAGCATTGATTTTTTTTTCTTATATACAACTGTATTAATTTTTGAAGTTGATGCAAAAAAATGTAAACCTTTCTGAAATAGAAGCAAGAAGATGAATAAAATACTCAACAGAAACCTTCATTATGAAACTTTTGTTATTGAATAGGGCATTTGAAGAAAAAATTATTTTTGCAGTTTTTTTAAATAGGTTTTTGAAAGATAACATCTACTCTTATACTTTCATATCCACAGACTTTACATGCAAATCTTAATTTAAAATTTAGCACTTGTTCACTTTTACAAGTGATATTTTATAAATTCAATAGCTGAAAGCAATCAGCTTATGATATCTTTCTTTTTTTTTCAATGTAACTATAACTAAATAAACAAATAAACAAATTCAACCCTGTAGTAAGCTTATCACCTGCAAGTTTAAAACTAGTGTCTATTGTGTGTTTTCAACAGCATGAAAAGCAACAGAATATATATTACGCATATTATTTAGAACTATTCATCAGAACATAGAAAATGCAGTAGAGGGAATATGCTCATATGTAAATTACAATACACAGCAGTCTTCCTTCTACCTCTATGGCTGGCTCCAGCTGACACCAGACTTTCACCAAGTTCTACAAAACAGCTCAAGCTTTTACATCTTGGAAATTTTATTGTCACTGCATATATTGCTGCAGAAATACATGATGGAAATGTCACTTTTGCTGTGTGATTCCTAATTGGCATTCCCTTTAAAACAGCTACACATAAAACAGGCAAACACAGGCTTTCCTCTCAAGTGTTACCCTCTCACTTTGGCAATATTTATTTATTCTGTTAAAAGGATATTTCATCCAGGCCCTTCAAATTTTGTTTAAAAAAGAGTAGGGGTGTCTCATTCATGAAGAAAGCCCACAGATTGATAATTGTTTACTTGGGAGGCCAGATATTTGGTCGGTTGATTTGAGGAGTTTGGGTTGTTCTCTTTTCTGAGAGTAGTAATTCTATTAAGGAACTTTAGGCAGAGATTAGTGACAGTTTGAAAGTATCCACCTCATTAAGGTTTCATCAGTTGCTTTTGGAATTAAAACATGAAATAACGGAAATGCCAGCTGTGATTCCATTGACTCTCTTGTTAAAGGGAAAACAACTTCATTTATTAACCAATGCAAATCAATCTACTGGTAATTAGACCAGTGTCCTATTAAGATACAAAAATAAGGCCAAATATCGACAAACTCAGTGAACAGATTTGGCATCACATACTATCTGTGTTGTGTCTGAACAGCAGTTGATTAAGTTAATGACTAGTAGAGTAAGCTTTGGACTACTTTAGATGTTTTATGGTGCATTGATTTGTTGGGAAACGTCTGGAGTGAATGTGCAAAATGTCCTGTAGACTTTCTCACACAGAACTGAATTGTCAAACCTAACATGAAAATGGAGTAATGGTTACAAAGCTGTTTATTTCAGTTTTTATGAGGCTGGATGTATAATAGAGGAGTGACAGCTGTATCTCCTAAGCCATACTGTGAATGTGAGAATTGAAATTCAGTTTTGAAGGAATGATTCGCTCTACCTCATAAAGAAAGGTTAAATTTTTTGACAGCATTTGACAAAGTGCGATTAAGTGAAGATGATAAAGAAGGAATTTCCCTATAAGTGTTCACTATATAAGCTGCAAAACAGAAAAATTTGTCACTTTTAAAAGGACGGCTTAAAGGTAGTAGCCACAGAACACCTTTTCTACAATTGCACTTTGTGCTGATGGCAATATTTGACTAGCTGAGTAGCTGATCTTCTTCCCCTGGAGACTGTACCTATTGCTGATCATGTGAATCAAACTAGAATTGGTATAGTCACGAGGCAAATACAAAGCTGTAAGTTGTCAATGAGTCAGTACCAGAGTGACATTACCTACAAGCTATTTTGAAATTGCAAAACCAAAATGGTTTTGCAGATAAATTGTAATAAGACAGAAATTTAACAGTCATAATGTCATGTTCTGAGCATCTACAACATGAAAAACAAAATCAAAATCAGTTGTTTATCATAAATTATGCTGAAAGACGTCTTAAATTATAAATGAGGAGAGCAACTAAGTCACATTAAAGGGGATTTATATCCTTGGTTTTTGCAGCCATGTTTTATCTTGCATTATTTAGTTGTCCTAATGTTAACCAACTAATTCTACCAAGGAAACTTTCAGATGCAGTTTTTAGATTGTAATAACAAGAAACCTTCATAAGCACTCAGTTTACCAGTTAGAAGTGGAAATATTTGTTGATCATCCTTCAATACTTACTGACATCCTGGTGAATAATGTGAAACTTGAAGGTACAGAAAACTCCTCTGCTAATCTTGCCTAATATATTAGGCATTTTCAGTGTAAAACCTGACTCAGCTGAAAAAAAAACATTTAAGTGCCCATACCTTAAAAATATCTCATTTATAAAATATTCTTTATAAAGAAGCAATCTGATTTAAAGGTAGATTTTAGTTCTGGACCTGGGTGTTAGACATGCCATAGAATCACAGAATTATTTTGGGTGGAAAAGACTCTTAAGATTATCAAATCTAACCATTAACCTAACACTGCAAAGTTCACCATTAAACCACGTTCCTGAGCACAACGTTTACAAGTCTTTTAAATATCTCCAGAACTGGTAAATGAAGCACTTTCTGGGTAGTCTGTTGTTGAGGACCACATTTGGTTCAGGTAGCTCAGCTTGCAAAATGCGATTGATATGCACATCGAAATGTAGATCGAGCTCTGAGTGGGAGCCTGAGACAAGAGACTGTGAACTGTCAATCTTTGGGATACAAAGGACGTTAGGAAGGCTGATGCCAGCCAGATGAATAGACAAACACTGAGAGACACAGCAGGAGCCAGGAATTGCAGACCTTTAGTATAACAATGGAGATAAAGACATATGATGCCAGAGAGATGGAGGGACACACAGAGAGGGTCAGGAGCCGAAGACTCAGGAGTAGGAGTGCAACTTGTGCACAGATAGACTGTGAGGGTATAGAATGTACTAGCCCAGGCTGTGTTACTGCATCGTGAAGGAATGGCTTAAAGAAATGAGACATCTGAGACTCTGCTGTGGGAAACCTGGGGTTGAAGTGGTAAAGAAACCTGATCTTACTGTGTGAGTAGGATGTGTGGGGAGTCAAGCCAGGCATCATCAGCTGATTGGAGTCTCCTGCTCTGAAGGGTCTTCAGCCCCAGCAGTGACAGATTCTGGTGGTGGGAGTATGATTGCCAGAGAGTCTCATGCATGGTCAGACTGGGAACTTTCCTTAACACTTCTAAAGCTAGACAACCCTTTTTGTGAAGAAAAGACCAGCCTCTGCTTGGAAAGACATTGCTCCTCAAAGCACAATTTTAGGTTTATTTTTCTTACTTTCTGGTTGTTGACTTCATGCCAGTGGATGGAATGGCTCAGTCATCACTTTAGCTCATCCATTCTCAGCAATCACATGCGGGACATGACTGACTCACCTCCTCACCCACACCATCCTCTGACAACTTCCTCCAGGGAGGCAGCAGAGCAGCTATCATCTATCTCAGCCTCTGCAACTGGGCATATGGATTATCCAGCACAAGGTGTCATCAGTACATTGTTTATCTTCAAGGCTCATTACTCCTTTTCTATGAGAATGTGATCCATTCCTTACCTCTGGCAAAAAAACCTGTGTAATTGAAGTAAAATATCCTAAAGCTTTCCCACCCATAACTTTCAGCTAACCTTGCTTTAGATAAAGGTCCACACATGTATTCTTGAGAGACTGTCAACACTGATATATTGGCCAGAATGTTCATTGTTGAGTGAACAGACATGCTCTTTATCCCAGGAGCTGTGTACAATTTCTTCAGGCCTTACTAACCCAGAAAAAAACAGGTGACAAAAGGACAGATCACATAACTATTAATGGTTTGGTCATAAGGTGAATGAATATATAGATAATGTAATTATTATGATAATCACCTATTACAGTTTTTAACTACACACTGAGGATTAATTTTTTTCCTCTAAATCGCATTCTTAGATAACTAGTCTAAATGAACTTCCTCAGTAACTCTGTCATTGTCATCATCAATCTGAGGTGACCTTCCCCTGCAAAAAAACCAAAAAACAACCCAAAGGGTATTAATTTGAATGGCACTTCAGTTACTGGCAAAGATGGTAAGATATTATACAATAATTATCTAATTAAGGGGATGCCTTAAGGGGTATGCTATATTTTGGACATTCATTTTAGCTAGGTAGCTTGAAAACTAATTGCCCACAGAGGCCTGTGTTCAGATGTTAGCATTCTTCTGTATAGATAAGAGGGTAGCCAGACGAAATATAGGCCTAGGTCTCCCAGACCTACCACGAGGGGGGAGTGATGGCAGAGAAAGTGTGGGGGGGAGGGGGCAAGCAATAAGGGACAATCTTGTTGGATACTTAAGGGGCATAAGAGTTAGATGGACTTTGGTTGGATGGTATGATGGGTGGTAGATAAAAAAACAAGGTTATAAATATTGAGAGTTTGTTTTGTTTTTTCCCTCTTTGGATCACAGGACATTCACCAGTAAAACTGTTCTCCCTTCACCTCTATCAAACTGCGTATTGTCAATTTTTAGTCTTTTGCATCTTTTCATTGTGTACTATACTGCCTGACTTTGATTAACTAAAAACTGGTTAAATGGAGAAAAAGTCACTAAAGTAGTTTTAGGGCAAGAAGGTTTTTTTATTTTTCCTTTTTTTTTTTTTTTTTCTTCCCCACTGTGAATACAGAATCCCTTATAACATTTAAACACATAACCTTAAGGTTTGATACCCAGTTCAGATCTAAGTTGCCAGTCTTGCTAGAAGGATAATATTCACTGGTCTAGCAAACAGATATATCATCATTTTAGTCTGGGATTATTCTCACCCAGCTTAATCTTCCAGGATAGATAAGGCATAGAATTTTCCCTTCTAATACCTGCCTCCTGCCCAGAAACTTGTACTTAGACACACAAAGTCCATGTAAGAAGTTGCACAGGCTCTTTTCTACCTCTGCTTATCTCAAAAACAGCTTGGTCTAGAAATTTACACATTTATTGCGTTAACTAAGCCTAAAGGTGAACTGTGCACAAGGGTAGTTGCTATGTGGCTAATTTCAAACTATTTGCTAAGGAAAAAGAAATTAAATTCTGGATGCTATGCAAAATCCCTACAAAGATAATGACTTTAATGTAGAGTTCTTAACAGCCTGTGGGATTCACAATCTCTTCTTTCAGTGTCACAGCAGATCATGGTAACGTGCATGCCCAATTGTTCACTATTTAGCCAGCACTAATCCTTTTTATTCAGTATTTCTCTCCACTTTGTCCTTACAAAGATGTCTCCCAAGACAGCATATTTCAAAGGATTTAATAGTTGGTCTCACTGCCTCACTTCCTAAATTCTCTGACTTAGTGCTTTCAAATTTTGGCAAACACTTGGTCTAAAATTTGCAGAAGTCTAAGTACATTGATTTAGTTGATTTTGGTCTGAAGCTTACAAATTCTTTTTCTAAGGTATTCACCAACTACTAGAGTAGCAACAAGAGTAATAGTAGCAGTTTTCACTGAGGCATTTATTCAGCAAAGCACTTGTGTATTATTATTTTCTATATACTTATCTGCATTCTTAACAGTATTTGGAGATTGTTTATTTTAGAGAAAGGAACTTACTTTTTTTTTTTTTTCGTGGTGCACACTGCAAAAGTGAAAAGTTTGTAAGATGTATTTATTCGTATCCACATAGAATCACTTCATATCAAAGTAATAGTTGATCTAGCCCAGACTGTCACATGTTGCTCATCTATCTGACCATGGATGTTTCGGAAGAAAATACAAGGAAACCTGTAATGGAAAAAACTCTTCATATAGAATTTTTTTTCTCATTTCAGGTGCATATCTCAAAGCATGAAAGTCTATTCATTTTAAAAGTAACCAAGCATTTTCTTATGATTCATATAGAAAGCTGGTTTTGCTAGTTCATCCTAGCTACTGTACTATTTTTTTTTTACTTTGAATGTCAGCATTTTGTGTAAACATTTATTCATGACTTATGCTGAAAGGTGTTTCATCTTCTAAATTAAACACAATAAATTGCTGATCATGATAAAAAAGAACCAGAAAACAGGTAAATTTTTTCACAGTTATTTATATTTATATTTCAGTTGTAATCTGCTTTTATTGCCTTCTATAAGGCCTTAAATACTAGTCCAAACTTATGTACAGCATCAAAAGCAAGTATTTAAATCTTGGTCTCAGTTATGCAATTTTGGTTCTGATTCACATCTTGACATTCAATTACAGTAAAGATTTACTCCACTTAAAATGTGCACTTACTGTAAATAAGTGTGCAAATAAGTTGAGCCCCATGATTCTAAATTTTGTTCCATTAGTGACAGGAAGTTGCTAACTTATGTCTAGATCTTAGGTATTCTGAAACAATTCTCAAAAGCACTTCTGCCCAGTGACAAGAGAGAAACTAAAATGACAGGGAGTCTTAATTAAGGGTTTAGTTAGATGCCTGAATTTAGATGTGTTTGTTCAGGGCTTTTGTTACAATGTTGAAATGCAGTATATTCTGATTCAAGGAAATGAGATTAATGATAAATTCAGGATGCTCTATAAAAAGATTACAAATATACTGATGTGTGCATATAATTGGTCTTACACAGCTTACCAAAGAGTTGAATTTACAACAAATCTAGGTCACCTGTAAAAGGTTTATTAGTTTATTTAAGTACACTCTTTGATTATGTAGTTTGTGGTCTACTTTCTTTCACTTAGGAACTGGTAGTTATTCTATTTCTTTTTTGGTCCGGTTCCTCCTCTCATCTTCTAAAGACTGCCATAGGATTTACAGTAAAGTGTTGTATGCATGCCTTGTATTATATGGATGATGTTGTTGATTTCCATACACGTAATGGGTGCTTTTTTTTCTTCTTCCTAATTAAATAATTTACTGACCCAGAAACTACTTTATGTCAGTTCTTATAAAAATGTTCTAAATTATCCACATGTACAACAGGCATATAGTCATCAAAAATACGTGAAAACTGTGCTGTCAGGCTCATCATAGATGAATTCTAAGCTATTTTCTCATATACATTTATGTAAATATCAGCAATATTTACCTTGCTATTGAATTGCCCATCCCCTGCAAAAAGCACCTCTAACAATGCTAGTTGTCTCAAGTGTAGAGGACTCCATTCCTTGGTTTTCTAGGGGCCATGACGCCCCTGGAGGTGTAACATCCCAGGTCTAAGCTGTATGATCTCTGAGCAGTTTACATTTATTAAGACTCCAAGAGATTTCACCCACACAAACTCTTGCAAAGTGCGTGGTTGATCACATAAAGACAGCACACTACATACATTTTCCTAAGAGAACTCATTTTAATTTAGTGAGAAAATAAGCATTTTGTTAAATGTTTCAGGGTAACATACAACCAAGGCAGACGCATTACACCAACAGCACCCAACAGACAAAGACACGGTCCACGAAAGCACCCAGTACAATGCAATCAGTGACCCAGTTTAGTAGAATATAAGCCTAAGTTAAGCCTCACTTTAAGTTACCCGAAAGAGTAAAGAAAGAGAAAAGAGAGATAAAAGAGTAAAAATAAAGCAGGAGGAAGAGATTAGAATAAGACATAGCTACCACTGAAAAAGCCTGTAGAGATCACATCACAATAACAGGCTTCCAAGAGTAAGGCCATAAGGGAGCCCATCTATGCTGTATTTATGGGGTTTGGCTACCGTGGCCAACCCTCCTAGGTGGGACATTTAACAAGTCCAAGTGGCAGTTTCTACACTTTGGTCACAATAACCCCATGCAGAGCTAAATGTTGGGGACTGAGTGGCTGGAGAGTGGTCAGGTAGAGAGGGACTTGGGAGTACTGGTAGATAGGAAAATTAACATGAGCCAGTAGTGTGGACAGGTGGCCAAGAAGGCCAATGGCATTCTGGCCTGTAATCAGGAATAGTGTGGCAAATAGGACTAGAGACGTTATCCTTCCCCTGTACTAGTCACTGGGTAGGCCACAGCTTGAGTACTGTGTCCAGTTCTGGGCCCCTCAGTTTAAGAAAGATGTCAAGATGCTCGAAAGTGTCCAGAGAAGGGCAACGAGGATGGTGAAGGGGCTGGAGGACAAGCCCTATGGGGAACAGTTGAGGGAGCTGGGGTTGTTTAACCTGGAGAAGAGGAGGCTCAGGGAGACCTTATTGCTCTCTACAACTACCTGAAAGAATGTTGTAGTCAGGCAGGGATTGGTCTCTGCTCTCAGGTTGCTGGTGCAGAACAAGAGGACACAATCTCAAGCTCCGTCAGGGTCAATATTAGGAAAAGACTTTTCACTGAAAGGATGATTCGCCATCGGAATGGGCTGCCTGGGGTGGAGTCACTGTCCCTGGAGGTATTTAAAAGAAGACTGGATGAGGCACTTAGTGTCATGGTTTAGATGACGGGTTGGTGTTGGATTATAGGTTGGACTCGATGATCTCAAAGGTCTCTTCCAACATTGTTAATACTGTGATATGAGTCATTGGCCACTCAGTGCCTTTTCAGCTGAACTGATGGGTGCCACAGCCAATCTGGAGTTCCAGGGGTGTGGGCCAGGCAAACCTTCCTTGATTGACAGGCAGCCACATGGTTCTCAGGCCATGGACTTGGCCATCTTGGCTGCAGAGCATGTGCTCTGTGAGCCTAACAGTAGCCCTTTTTACACACACACTTACACACACACACACACACTCACGCACACACACACACACGCTCACAGTGGATTGGCTCCAACCCACAAAAATTCAGTGAGATATGAACCCAGTCTCTCACAGGAGGTTATCCCTGTAAGTATATCTATCACTTGTTAGGAATTTCATCCAGAGGTTTTGAAGTTCTGACTTCCTTATAAACCCTTGATCAGTTCCTGCAATAGGGATCCTAAAAACCTCACTTCAGTACCATCATGTGGAGGAATTCTTGGTACAGCAGGGGCACGACTTCAGTAGTTTGGAAGGAATAGACAATCCCTACTGAGAGGCTAAGCTGTGATCTATAAGCACAACCTTAACAGATTGCTGTAACCTTGAACCGTTAAGAATAGGGAAGAAGTCTGAAACAAGAGCACAAACAGGATACCGATCCAGATGCAAGTAACTGCAAGAGCAAGACCGCAGACAAGAAAAATATTACCCCACCTAAAGCAGCTGAAACGTTTGCCTGCCTCGTGCATAACATAAATAAGCCAATAACAAATAAAGCTTGGCCGCGTGAATAGTAAATGAAACTATATAAACAGCTAAAGTATTGCAGTAAATTGGGACAATATGTAAGACCATATTGGTTGTTGTATTGTTACTCAGCCTTGCGCCTGAAAGGATCCAGCAACACCATCAAGCTGTGTAACTTAGATTCCAGTTTCAAATCTACTGTGTATATGGGCTCACCTGTTCATTGGGTGGTATCTTTCTGGAGATTGATTAGATTATCAAATTATAGGGATTCGATGGTTATTTCTGGCTCTATGTCCACCAGTGGTGAAGATCCTGCCTCCCCATTGTCATCTACCAGGTGAATCAATTTGGTCTTATATTTCCTCTTTTGGAGGGGGGTGAGATCTACTTAACTGGGTTGCCCTTCTGGCTTAACTACAACCTGAGTGCCTGTGGTGTCTATTTCCTTTCCTCCTGAAAGTGCTGTACCATACTGAGCATTGTCCATTAGGCAGTAGCCAGCTGTGTCCCAGTAAGCTGCCTGTTTCTAGAGCTCCAACATCATTTTCCCTTCACAAATCTTATCACTTTAACAAGGTTTTGAAGTGAATTTACAGACCACTGGAGGAGAGAAATCCTCAAAAAACTGGGCCGTGTCCTCCCACATTCCATGACAGTTAGAATTATCCACCTCTGGGGTGGGCCACTGGATAGTTACTCCAGGAATCTTTGTCTTGTCTCTAAGTATAGTAGACATGGTAGATATGGTGTAAAACATGTAGCCCATAAGGAGAAAATGTAACAGAGCTAGCACCAAGATTGTGCTATCCTTAGAGGATTCCTTAGAGGGAATCCTATATTCTCAAAAGCTCTGTTAGCAGATCCAAAGGAAGAGAAATGGGTGAAAGTTTGTGAAAAGTCATCTTCTCCTGTTCGTTCTTCAGTCTGAGTAGTATTATCAATGTAACCCCAGAGATAGTACTCCAGGCCAGGGCAGGCAACTAGCATTGAGCACACATTCCAAAAGTTCAGTAACTTTGATGTTATTACACCATAGACTGTTATTATATCATGAACTAGACATGAATAAATCAATTCTTATCACCTTGCCCACTTGGAAAAAATACATAATGAGGAGCACCTGGTTCATATACTCAGATATATGTGGGGCAAGGTAACTCACCCACATGAATAGATTGAGTAGTATGATGGCCAGGGGATTCTATACCAAATATACAAATGAGTTGTTCAAAATTGTTATTTTTTCATTTCTCTCATGCCCCACCATTTTGATGTCTAATCCTGTCTTGGTTTAAAGACAAAAATGGAGGTGGCAATTCCAATAAAATGAAACACTTTCCCTTTTATTCTCTGCCAGTAAAGAGACGCAAAATGCAAGGAAATATAGGTGGAAAAATAGCAATTTACTGCTAAGGAAAAAACTATAGGCAACCACAAAGATACAAAGGAAATGGCTTAAATCAACAAGGCAGGAATAATTTTCTAGCTTCCCCCGCATCCTCCTCCAACCCCAGAGCAAAACCAGAATACAAAATACTGGAGGCTCCAGCATTGGATCACATAGCTCTGGAGAGCTAAGGAAATAATATGGCAAACTAGTTTCTCCAGTCCTACACCCTCCCCACAGCCAGAACACAACAGAAAGATGAGGAAAAGCAAAACTTCGGAAACTATTGTATCCAAGCTGACTTATGCTGCTGCAAATCCCTTACTGGTGGTGGAAGCAGTGACCACAGTCCCTACAGCTTACTGTGGTTCTAACACTGAGAAACAGCAGCAAAGCAGTGACTCCCAGCTTTGCTACAGTCCCGGCTGTGAGAAACGGTGGGGAAGGAGCAACTCTTAGCTTTGATACAATCCTGGCAGCAAGGAGGGATTACTGGAGTCAACTGCGACTCCTGGAGCAGCTCCAACCCATGACAAACCTCTCTCTCCAACTCTCCACGCTGGGCGGCGGAGTGGCCCCTTCTGATGACATGATATTCATCACTACAGCTCCATTTCCTGGCTTGTAACCATAATAAGATGTTAACACAAACCTCTGTATTTGTTAGGAACAAATTAATTTCTTACCTGTGTACATAAATCATCAAACCTTACATGACACTCTTTCTGTAAAAGAAGATGCACACATGTCTATCTTTAGCTGGCTGAAGACTGTGGCTAGGCAAGATGTAGTGAGACTTGCCTTTCCTTTTAGATATTAGGCTACAATCAGTCCTCTTCAGACTGAAAGTATCACATGGCATCAAACAGCAGAGTATACTGCCTACTTCTCTGTCATTTCTTATACCTTACTGCAAATTACTTAAAGGTAAAATCACTATCCAGTCACTACACAGACACATAAAATACATGTGTATACTTTTCCACTCTTTCACATTAAGTATAAGGTTTTTTTCCTGTTTCTAAATATGACAAAAAGGGGGATTTATGATTGAAAGAGAAAATAGAAAGACAACGTCCTTTCTCCAGGATGTCTGAAATTTGATGCATGTTTATTTCAGATGAACAGAAGGGTTTTTCTCGGATGAAGGGAAAATGTTTTCGTATTGCTTCCATCCCATGTGTTCAGACAAATTTCTCTTTTTCCTTAGTTTTTAGACATATCAGTAGCTATACCTAAAAAAAAAAAGTATGAAAAAGACCCTGAGCCCCATACAGGCAAAGTCACTTAAAAATTGGACTTGATGATCCTTGTGGGTCCCTTTGAACTCAGAATATTCTGTGTTATTCAGATGGATCTACAGTTTTTGTACTTCCACTTGTTTCTAGGTTATCTTTTTTCATGTGTCACTTTCAGAATCTCTCACTTACTGAAAAATTGAAGGTGGTATAACCAGCATAGCTATTCTGAACAGAATTTGGATTTATATTGACCACAGTTCTATTTTTTTGTGCATAACTTGCAAACTTTGGCCCAGGATCCAGGGCTCTTTAATGTCACAGGCTAACAAAAAGGAGTTATTTCTCAGTATGAAGTCAATTTGATGGAGATTAAAATGTGATTGTGTCAAAATGTGCTAATGGGTTGTCTGATTCAAAATGCTTGTTTTGCACATACACTTGGTTCTATAAAGGTTTTAGGAAAAAGCTGATGAAGTCTGCACTAAACTCTGCAGCTAGACAGACAGATATTCATAATGCTGCAAGATCAATGAGGATAAATAATGATAATATGCATGATAATAACAGTAATAATAGAAGTTTATAGTGGTGTCAGAACAAAACATGGAACATTCCTTCCAGATTTTGTGGATTTTCAGCTCTGGTATCAGATTTGGACCTTCTTGTGTTCCTGTCCTTATTGCCTAACATCTACCTTTTCTAATGAGACAAAGAAACACACAGACATGATAACTAGTTCATAAGTAATACTGTAATAACAAATTCATTGAAATGTCTCAATATAGTTCCTACGTAGTCATTAAGAATTTCTCAGATCCATGTATGAAAAAAGAAGGAAGTTAAGTGTCTTAGAAATATGCATGAGTACTGGCAAAACAAGCTTTGGAATAGGAAGGATATTGAGGTACTGGAGTGTTTCCAAGCAAGCGCAATGAGGATGGTGAAGGGACTAGAGTATGAGTCCTATGAGGAGCAACTGAGGGAGCTAGAGTTGTCTAGCCAGGAGAAGGCTCAGGGGAAATCTTACCCCTTTCTATAACTGCCGGAAATGAGGTTGTAGTGAGGCAGGTATTGGTTTCTTCTCCCTCCCTTGCTCCCTCCCTCCCTCTCTCCCTCCCTCCCTCCCTTCCTTCCTTCCTTCCTTCCTTCCTTCCTTCCTTCCTTCCTTCCTTCCATCCTTCCTCCTTTCTTTCCTTTTTTCCTCCGTAATTTGATAATTTCTAATTTTAACTGAATTTCCTTATGTTCCAAGACTCTGTTGACACCAAATATTCAGATAGATCATTCTTATGAAAATGTTTTGGGAAGTAAAGTAATATATAAATGCATTTAGACTGAAATGGCATCCATATGGATGACAATAACTATAAAAAGAATAGATCCACTTTTGTCAACAGTCTTACAATTTCTATTCATGAATAATTTATGCTCTATTTATGCTCAATTTCTCCCTAAGTTCCACTGGAAAGTTATACAACACACCTTTTGCATATAAATTGATAAATTGTGTTAGCAAAAAAACAAATATCATACGTAGTCCATAGCTGGGAAAAATTATATTTGCGGGTACCCCAAATATTAATGAGCAGTCTGTTTCATCTGACATCTGAAAAACTAAGTCAAGTGTAAGGTGCTCAGACTAATGACCCTCCAATGCCTTTCACTGGACTGGCTGTTAATTCATTAGTATTCAGCATCTCTTGTAATTTAGAAGAACAGTAATGTTAAAGTAGAAAAAAAAGAAACCATGTTGCTCCATAATTGTTCTATGGCCTTCCTATGGGACTGGTAACCATTAAAATAAAATAAATAATAACAACAAGCTTTATATCATTAACAGTAATTCTAACTAATTAAAAGCTATGTGTTGTAGGTTGAAAACTAAAGTTTCCTCAGCTAAACCATTTTTCCCTTCCCCCCTGTCTTTTCCCTCCCTTTTAAGGGATGGGGAAAGGGCATTTTTGGGCTTTTTGGAGGTTTTTTGAAGGTTTTTGGGAGGGGAGGGAGAAAGGAGCTGTTTTAAACTGTCTTTCCTGTGTGTTTGAGGCGGGTTGCCATGGCGATGGCAGCAGGTGCCAGCTTGGGGGCGCTCTATTGTGGCACAAACCCGCCAGCTCCCACACAGCCAGGGACGGGGTTGGTCCCCATCATGGCTGTGTCTCCCGCATGGCCAGGGCTGGGGTCAGTCCCTGACACGGCCATGTCTCCTGCGCGGCCGGGGATGAGGTCAGTCCCTGCCGTGGCCGTGTCTCCTGCGCAGTCGTGTCTCCCCATGCTGCGGGAATGCCTGCAACTGTGCCCAGGCATGGGAGCTGGTGGCCCGGGGCTGATCCGTGCTGGTGCAGGTGTGGCCCCACAACGGACAGGCAGGGATGGCCGCTGCAGACCCGTGCATCTTGCCCACGGGCATGGCACTTCCCCGGCTCGCTTTGCAGACTCGGCTCCACTGTCACAGGTGCCGGCGGCTGCTGGCCCAACTCAGCACTGCGCATGTACGCGGTGGGGTCTCCCGTGCACATGGGGTGGAGCGGAGCTGTCGGTGGCCTCCTTGGAGCTGAGGAGCCACCATGGCAAACAGCCAGAGCTGGCACGAGTTGGGGTGGCCTGGTGGCAGTGCCAGGACTCCGTGGGATGCCAGGTGGGGCCGTGGGGAACTTGCATCCCCCGGCCTGGGATCAGCCACGTGGTGCTGTGCCACCATTTTGGCTCATAGCAGAACCTTTTGCTAGGAGCGGTTCCCGGACACTGACTGTCCAATCCAAGGGGTGACTTGTGCTTGGGAGGGCTCCAAGACTGCGTAAGATTGGTCCCCTGTAAAAGGGTGAACGTGGCGGCCATCTTTCTCTTTCAGGATCGGCGCTGGTTGGGACAACAACTCCAGTTGTCTCTGCGTTGAGTTTTTTCCAGCAGTGTAGGCGGAACGGTGACTCCAACGACAGTGGCACAGGCTGAAGACCACATCTTTCCATCAGCGGTGGTATTCCTTCCCTGGGAAAAGGAGGGTGGGCGGCCATGGTCCTTTAACTTTTCGGTGTCTTTCAGGAGGCTTCGGCAAGGACCCAGCGCTACCCTAGCGTTTTCTCCCATCAGCCGCTGGCCCCAGAAGAATTTAATTTGTCTGTCTTTGCATTTTTATTGTCGATTTTCTGTGTGTGTAAAATAAAACTTGTTAGTTGTGTTGGTTTTTTTTGGTGTGTGTTGCTTCTATTGGATCTCTCTTGTCAGTACCACATCTCCTAGTGGTAAAACCATGACACCATGCTAATGTCCATTAGCTACCATAGGAAATAGTTGAAGAAAAGAAGGAAAAATGAACTGCAAATAAAAAAGGAGCAACAAGAACACAGAAAGCAGCAAAACATTTATGACTAATTGCGCAGAAACAGTGAGGGAAAGGGAAGAAAAAAGTTGCAAAAAAGAAATCAACAAATAGAAACACTTACAGACAAAACCCTAATATGCAAATAGATATAAAAAGAATAATTCTTTCCTGTACTAAATAACAGCTATCAGCATTGCAATTAATTTTCAGAAACAGGACAGTTTTTTCATTACAACAATTTGAGCTATACGAGCAGAACTTTGGGCTCAGTTTCTTCCCAAGAACTGAATAGGATGATGCTGTTCCTAATACTATTTATTTTTCTATTAGAAAATGTTTGTTCATGTTTAGTATAGTTTTAGTATAGTTTTGTCTTGTGCAACCCTATTGTAAAAACAGTTTTCTAACCATTTTCTGAGGTGAAAAAAGAACATCCTATTTTTATAGCATAAAAAATTTTTATATGTCCCTAATAATTTTCACAGCAAAATGAAATGTTAGAACTGTACTTCTCTCTAGTATTACATAATATGCTGTATTTTGCATGACACTTAGTTGTTTAAATAGAAGGTGTTATGCAGTTATTTTTGCAGGAAAGGAATTAGTGTATGACAGTGAAACCAGTAAAATCAGTGTAATTTTTTTTTACCACATACTTGTATTACTCATAAATGCATCATTCATGATTGCTTAAAAGAACCTGTGACTGTAATCATCTTTATCATAGATTGACAAGAAAAAAGAGTAGAATCTCACATTCAGATCTTGCTCTTTTAGAGCAATATCTTCAGGTTGTAAGTTAAAAAAAAAAATCACATATAAGGCTCACACAAAGTAGAAACCTGTTTTGGGAAAGTGGATGTAAGCCTAATCTTTTGATTCAGAAGAATTTAATGTACACACTCCCATAAAACCTAAACAAAAACAAACAAACAAACAAACAAACAAACAAACAACAATAAACAAGCAAACAAAACCACAAAAAGCCAAACCAAACCAACACCCCCCCTACACACACAAAATAAACCCAAACCAAACAAAACAACACAACCACAAACCAAAAATAATCACATATACACATGCACAAAAAAAAAAAAACCAAACCAAATCAAACAGAGAAAAATTCTGTAGCTAACTACAAAAGTCATGGCAGGGCGATGGAAGAGTAAAGAAGGACCAGCATCAGCCACCTGTGGCAGAGTACTAGCCCTGAAGTACTCGGGATAGAAGCTCACAGATTTACAGCACAGCATCACAGCATAGATGGTCCTATCTGGAGATAGTTCTTCATCTAAGAATGGGGAAGCACTGGAAGGAGGCTGCTGAAGACTCCAAGACAGAGCTGAGCTGGGCTGAGCTTGTTTTCTTTGTTGCTGAGCAATGCTTACATAGTGCCAAGGCCTTTTCTGCCTCTCACACTGCCCCCACCAGCAACGAAGCTGCACAAGAAGTTGAAAGGCTGCCCAGATGGCACAGTTGACCTCAACTGACACAAGCGATATCCTGTAACTGTTCTGTACTGATCTGTACTGATACTGTTCCTGTATCCTGCTGTTCAAAGTGACAGCATTTGTCTACCCATGTCACTGTTACTTGTGATGGAGCCCTGCTTTCTTACCAGTCTATCCATCGGAATTGGTCAATTAATTTCTTTCTTTTCTTGCGTGTATGGCTTTTGCTTTACCTATTAAGCTATCTGTATCTCAACTCGTGAGTCTTCACATTTTTACTCTTCTGATTCTCTTCCCCATCCCACCGGGAAGGAGGGAGTGAGCAGCTGTGTGGTACTTGGTTGCTAGCTGGGGCTAAACCATGATAGAAATGTATGCTTTTTTAATATCTTGGCACCTCTTTGAAGCAAAGACAGGATTTTCAGTAACTTTAAGATGTCTTTGTTTTAAAAGACAGTGTCAAAACAGCTGATGGTGTGACTTAAGTTACTGTGTTTGCTCAAGTTTTTTGTATATGTAATAGCTGAATTTGAGTGCACATACTTTTAATCATTTTAGTCAAAGTGGATCAAGGTAAAGTTTATACTAGCATAAAGATAGCCACTGACATGTCTCTTTCTTTTTCCTAATATCATGTAGGCTATGTCATTTTAATATTATGACATGATAAAATAGAGTAATTTACATACAGAGAAGTCATATTTCAGCTCCAATTTAATTTGTAAAAGATAGATTTTCATTATATATAAAAAAGTTTAAAAAGTATCAACAATACCTATATAGTATTAGCTGAACTCACATAAGTTTAAGTGTCAGCAACATTTTATTATATCTATGAGGAAATATTCTAGTTTCATAATGCTGTATTCATTGCCATGGATCTTCTCTAAAGCAGAGAGGTACATTTCTCGTGTAACTACATGTAGCGATAAGATACTGCAAATGAAGATGCTATCTTATCTTTTACTTTTGTGTTCTCACCACTTCATTTGTGAGATTTTTGATGGAAACTCAGAACAAGGATTAACTGGAGTGACAATTTATCCTACATTGCAGGTTGGAGAGGGTTCCTGTGCTCTCATAGCACGTCAGGGTCTCCAGTAATCAGGGTAATTGATTATCGGTGAAATTAATTATCTATTGGCAATGGATGAATAAGACCGCACACACAGAAGTCAAATTGGAGGTTTCATGCACCGTCTTCTTTTTTTTAAGCCCCTGCTTCACATCCCCTTTTATTATGCTCTTTCTAAAACAGCACCTTCTGTTGCCAATGAGCTGATTAGGATTCTCACAACTTTTGCAACTCTATATTTTGAGTTCACATGCTCACTTTCTCACATAATCTGTGGCTGCTTTCAGCCACCATGCATACCTCAAAGCAGTTTTCTACTTTGCTTGCTCACACTCTCTGTCAAAACATAGGCTCCAAGGCCAAAGGTCTTTTCTTGTCCTAATCAGCTGGGCAGCTGGTGCAGCCGAGTTAACTTGTTCCTACAAAAATTTTAGCTCATGTTCAGGTAATATTTTCATAATTTTAAATAAACTTAAAAAAAAAGACATTGTGTGGAATAGGTGTAGTACAATAAAAGCAACAAAAGCCTTCTTGCAGAGAAAAATCTAAAGGACAATATTTTGCACAGTAACAAATTCTATATTCCTATAAAATAATATAAATAATATATAATAATATAATAATATTATAATAATAATGTAATATTTTAAAAAAAGAAACAGACAGGAACCTTAAAAGGAAAACATAGATTTCATGGGGCACCTGTTTAGCCTGCTCTAGTTAAAAATGCCACTCAGCTGTAAAACAGCAATATGTGAGGCACATTACTAATATATTTTTTTTGACAGCATAGCATATTGTGAAGACATGATCCTTTCCATTTTCTTCAATCCCTTTCAGCAGACTGTCTTATTCACAGATCCCCTTTAAATTGAAAGATTTTTTTGTGAAAAACTAAAAACCCTATACCAGTAACTTAGGTTAACCGGCATCTTAGCTTTATATTTGCAATTACCATTCAAGAAAATAATCTCCCACTGTTAAGTATTCTACAAAACTACTCATATCCCAGTGTGGCCCAGATGGTAGCATGCACTATGGGGGAACTATACCAATCCCAGAATTTCTGTACTGTTGCTACCTGTGAGAATTTGGACTGCAGCACGCAGAACATAGTGAATTAATGAGAATATTTAAACTACATATGTATATATGTATGATTTAGTACAGACTAGAAGAAGGAGATCATCTACAATTCCTTTAACTTCACTGAAAAATTTAATTGTACTTCCATGCATGCAGCCCACCATATTTATACAATAACCGCAGTATAAATAACAGCAAAGTCAACTGTTTTGCAGTATGTAAATGTGCCCAGGTAACATAAAATTAAGTTTAACATTTTTTCCTGATGAGATTTCTGCTTCATGTCTCATATTTACTTCAAATCACTCGTTTCCTTGTTGGCACTCCTCTGTCTTCTCAAAATGTCTTCAAATCTGAAAGAATAACACTTCACCATAAAAGAAGATGCAAGTAACTTTCATTAATAAGAAGGTAGCCAAGTCTGCCTTATCTGTGTTTCTATCAATGTCAGCAGCTTTTTTTTGGTGCACAAATCTCATGAGAATCTTATGGTGACATCTAATCAGGAAACAACCAGCTCACCAGCTGCCTTGGTCAACTTTCCATCTTGTCCCACTCGTATTAACTAGGCAGCTCTAAGCACCACAGCAGAATTCTATAACCTTATTGAAAATCTCCTTTTCCACCGAGCCAGGCCTGCCTTTCCATGGCATAACGGAGTGATATGAGCAGAAATCAAGCATTTGTGTCTTCAGATTGGAGTGAAACCCACCGTGCCTGCACATAGCACCGGGGACAGCCGGGCAGAACCTGCCATCACTTGGCAGCAGCTCCTGCCGCCACCAGAACCTAGGACTGGGGCACACCGCACCCGCGGCGCACCCACGCCAGTGGGGCAAGCCGTCAGTGCTGTGGCTGTGGTGGCCACTGGACACACACACTGGCTGCAGCACCCCTCCAGCAGGGAGGTGCCCCCGGCCCGCCATCGCCACCGGTCAGCAAAGAAGCAGGGGAAAGGGACCGCGGGGCTGCTCCCACCGCACGTTATGGGGACGAGATGGGGCACTGCCCTCGGCCCTGCTTCTGTGCACACACATCCCAACGGGATGTGCAGAACCGGAGCTGCGCCGTGCCGCAAGGTCCAAAGCTTGTCTGCCTTGCTTTTATAAACATACAAAAGAAAGGTTTAAAACACCCCCTCCCCTCCCTCCTCCCCAAAGACCCCTAAAAATTACCAAAATCCGACAACTCCCCTCCTCCCCAGAAGAGTGAAAAAAACCTGAGAAAACAGAAATAGGTTTTAACTGCTGAGAGCTTTGTTTCACCCCATAATAGGCTTCAATTCTTCTCCTTTCTCTTTAAATATATGATAAAAAAATAAGAAAAGGTGATGTGGAGGTATTATATAAGAGATACACTAAACAGTCTAAAATCTAATAACTGAGAGTAGCTTCCACAGAAATTAGGGATCATGCAAAGTTTTATCGTCATTATTGTTGTCTTGAGATAAGTTTGCCTTGAAATCTTAGTTAAAAAATTCAAAATATTTATTCAGTGTATCTCATTTTTGTTTTACAAAGGAATAACAGGGAAATATTGAATGAATCAAACTTCTGCATATAAATATATTGATTTCACAAATATTGCACCATAGTCAGTGTCTGATAGCCAAAAAATATTCTTTGTGAATTAAAACAAACTATGCATTTAACATTAGAACTTCTCTGCTCTCTGTGCTACTCATTAATTCAAGTTCCTCAGGCTGTCAGCTGTTGGAATTGTGCAGCCTAGAAAAGAGAAGGGGATCTGGAAAGACCTCATAGCAGTCATCCAGCACCTAAAGGGGAGCTACAAAGGAGCTGGAGGGGGCCTTTTTACAATGGCATGGAGTGGTAGGACAAGGGGGACTTAAAGACAGTAGATTTAAATTAGCTATTAGGAAGAAATTCTTTATTGTGAAGCACAGGTTGCTGTTGTGGAGTGAAAGAATGTTGTCATTCTTAAAACATGTTTTTCTCTTTCTCCTGTTCCTATGGAAGAAGGGGTTATCTTTCCCAAGG